>MU915296.1:3564-18026 GCA_036418165.1 Cooperia oncophora
GCATTTAGCATGATGACGACACCGGAGGGGTCTGCTCGTACGATAGACACAATGCCGTATAGATGGGCTCACATTATTCGATATGAGAGATACAACACATTTTCAAGATACATCACATTTTCGCTGCTCCAGTGAGGGTGCCCTCGTGTGATTTCTCATTCTACCCATCATAGTCGTTCATGATTGCGACCTCTTATGCCACTTCGCGACTTCTCTCGCTCCGCATCACCTGCACAAATCCCAAAGGCAGTTCAATACATGTTATGAACAACAACTTCCTCCACAGCTCAGCGATGTGTGGACGTTGCGTGAAGAACGATATTTTCAGAGCTGTTCTTACGATACTACTCAGCGTTACACGTTATACCGGATATTCCGACCTCAAAAAATGGTAGATAGTCATCGTGTAGCGCCTCTCTCATGAAGTTGACGTATTATTGATGTTATTGTTTATTGTTGCGCTGATGTAATGGCAACTGTCGCCCATAGACCGACAATACCTGCTGGGCAGGCGTGATAGTACCAACCTTTCTACGCTGTTCATGAAGCAGATAGCTAGGACCGGCATTGCAGTTACCCCATCGCAAGTCCTCCAACTTGAGGGTAGTATCGCCCGTTCCACTCAATATTATAGTTCGGAGATTTCCTGAACAGAGTGCTCATGTTTGCCTTGAGCCGGAACGTCAGCAATTTCTCAATAGTTCATCTGGCATCTCAGAAGAGCTTTGAGAGCTCATTTGTTGGTCTCGTTCATGTAAGATCAAGAGGCTCAATCGCAGTCTTTCTGAAGCAGACATAGCGCATGGGGTTTAAGAGTCGCCGATGTGGGCTAAGTGTGATGGTGTACATATCCTAGGAACTTGCCATCGATTGGTGAGGCTCCGCGAGGTACAATCCTCCACCACAAGTAATAATAGGTTGAGTTTTGTAACTATGGCATCTTCCTAGCACTCATCGCCGCTAGACGGCTTGTGGGTCTTCAAGCTCTCAAACGCGGGACATGGTAGACTATCCAGCTTCAGCCTTCTAAGTAGTCGTTCATCTCCTCCAGCGGATCTTACTATCAATATCCACCTAGTGTTCAATCTGTGGCCCTGTGGCATTGCATTAGAAATTGGAATTCTTTGCGACCGTAAATGAAAGCATCGTTAAGATGGAGCTCAAAGATTCTATGCAATTCTGGTAACACTTTGATTTGATTATTGCGTCATTACATCATCGCAACATATATAATGGCTAACTATTAGGGTGTCCACAAAGTTCGTTGGCCATTCGTTTTTTGCAGAGCTTATGAAGATAACTCACCAAGTTGAACTTACCGGTCCATGATATAATCTCCATGCATACCCACCACCTTTCGCCAACGATCGGGTAGAGAGGCAACTCCATCCTCTCAGAAGCCGGCCAGCCGCGACTCGCCCAAGTCCTCGATCACGTCCTCGAGGTCGCGCTCGTTCTTCAGCTGTTTTCCGTCCAGGAAGTTTCGCATGGACTGGAAGATGTGGTAATCGCATAGACTGATGTCCGGGCTATATGGTGGATGCGTGAAGTGTCCTGTCCAGGACGGCCTGAGTATCTCTCGCTTTGTGGGGGCGCGCGTTGTCCCAGAGCAACCACGGATTTGCAAGTTTCTGGGACAAGGCGGCAGCTTTCACCTTGACCTCCTGCAATTCTTTAGAGAGGGTCTCTGCCGTCACTGTGGCATTGTTGGGTAGGATGCTGTAGTGGACGACGCCGTGGCGAGAGAACCAGAAACCTCGGCATATCTTCGATGCCATAGTTTCCATTGGTGAAGCGAGTCCACCATTTTGACATCCAGTTCTTAGAAGGGTGTTATCACCAAACTGCTGACGCATCCTGGTCGTGGCCTGACGTCTGGAGATGCCCAGGTTGTAGTAGTCCAGCAAACATCGGCGGTGGTGGTGACTATCACTCATCTTCACTGCTTTATTGTGGGAAGAGCAGGAAAGGAAATTTAGAGCTAGCTAGCTCAGAAGATAGCCCATCGCGACGCTGTTTACAAATGGCAACGAACTTTGTGGACAGCCAAGTTCTTCAACCGACATTCACAATACACCAAATTTACGAGAGAACTGCCACACGATGACTGGCGTCCATTCCTTGACACGCAGGTCAGAATATCCGGTGGAGATTCGTATGTATAAAATAGAATTTTGATTTGTACAGGTGACGCGGGCGAGAGGAGTCGCGTCGATTAGCATCCGAGATGGCAGCGATGAACTGCTGCATGGGTAGCACGAGAGATAAGGTACACGTGAGCGTCCTCATAAGAACAACGAACATGTGCTCTATCTTGAACTACCTTTTATATCGGATAAAGTAAGCGCTTCTATACGTCAGTGTATTGTAGAACAGACTTATCCAATGACATCGTCCTGATAAATACATCAGGAGATACATTAAGCGATTAGTTCCCCAAAGGCGTTATGATAGGTATATACAGGACAGGTATAGCCGAGTGACTAAGAGTTCAGATAGTATGCACTCTGAGCCACTAGTTCGAACCCTGCCGAGGCACAAACCATGCCTTGCAAAAATTGCAAAAATGGGGACGATACCAGCGTCAGGCCCAGGTTGACAGGCCGGCTGATGGAGGAACCCGTCACAACAATCATGACAAGTCGCAAAAGTATCAGTGTTAAAGCTAGGACGTCACCCGGAAGTGGCGCGCAGAACCCTCGCCCGAGTTCTGTGGTCAGTATGCGAGGGCTACCGAGGGGTGAACGACCTCGGCCAAAGAAGCTAGTTCGAATTGGGACCCTGAACGTGGGGTCGCTTACCGGGAAGTCTCGTGAGGTTGCCGACACGAGACGCAGGAATATCCAAGTCCTATGCCTTCAGGAAACGCGATGGAAGGGTGCGAAGGCCCGCGAGATCGGAGAAGGTGTCAAACTCTTCTACAATGGAGCAGACACCAAACGGAATGGCGTGGCCATAGCGGTGGCAGAATCCCTCAAGGACTGCGTCTCCTCTGTGAACAGGACCCGTTACCGAGTCATGGGTGTGGGAATGGATACGAACCTGGACGACAATATAAGATCAGTTCCGGAACATGGCTACCTCACCATAGCTGGGGATCTGAATGGCCATGTGGGAAGTGACAGAAGGGGTCTAGAAAGGGTGCACGGAGGTCAAGGAATAGGAGCAAGGAATGCTGAGGGAGGACGGATCCTTGACCTAGCCACAGCCTACGACTTAGCAATCTGCAGCATCTTCGAAAGGTAGATCAGAAGGTTACCTACGCGTGGAGGAGACAAATAGAAACCGACCATGTCCTGATGAGAAGATCGTCTTTCAAAAACGTCGAGGAAATCAAGGCACTGTCTGGGGAAGAGCTGGGCCCTCAGCACAGACCTCTCCTGACAGACATTGCACAGAACGCTCCCCTACGAAAACGAGGTAAGAGAATCGCGGTGGTGGAAATGCGCAAGGAGAATCCGGGTGGGAAAGTGCGCAAAGTAGAACAGGATAGCCTCGGCCTAGCAATTTTTTTGGGTTGGGCTCCCAGAACCGGATGGGCTAGTGCAAGACACCTGGACCTAACGTCAAGAGAGGTCATCGCTACAGTTACAAAAGGAAGTCTGAGGAGAGACCGGTGCCATTAGAGAAACAAAGCATCCTGGTTAAAAGCGGGAACCCAGGGGTATGCGTCAAGGAAGAAGAAGCAATAATTAACGGTGCAAAAATATGAGAAGGGCCAGAAGATTCCGCTGCGACTTTTTACACAAAAATTCCCCAACATAACGGAATTAGCTCGTCTCTTTGCGGAGTTGAAAGTGGCAACAGGTGAAGTTTGATAAAAGCGGTGAGGATCTAGACGGGGTACGATAAGAGGCAGTGGAATGTGTCTTGAAAGCATGGATGAGTTGGCTCACGAACTTCCTAAACAACGTTGGCTGAAGGAAGGACGACAACGCCGATGCGGAGGAGCAGCAGCACAATCGTCCCCATCTCCAAAACAGAAAAGGGAGTCATCCAAATACCGCAGCGTCAAGTTGACTGTCCACACCACGAAGCTCTACAAGCGCCTGGTCAATACAAGGCCGAGGGTACTTGCGGCTATCTCGCAAGAACAGTTCGGTTCGCAAGAAACAGTTATATATATATATAATACTATATATTATATATATATAATAATATATATATATATACATATATATATATTTCATCTGTTTATTAATCGTCACGTTGTGAGTCCTCTTGTTTGTTTATAAATTCATGGGGCCCTTGTGGGCGGGAGAGTTAACTCGGCGCGCAAGTGCTGGACCGTGCTTGGACTACGTAGGTAATTGCGCCCCCCCTCCCCCCGCTCGACAGCAAAATTTTGTAAAAAAACCAGAAACTTTTTGGGAAAAAATAGACAAAGTGGTAGGAGGTTGGAAAAATCTAGGGAAGAGGTAACGTGGGGAGGGGGGTCGTACTTGAAGATGGAATTAGGGGGGTCGTATTTTTCAGGAAATGATCACAACGAATGGTGTGCCCTGGTTGGTGATTTACCTCACTTTCTTCTCTGCCAGTCTGTAAAAAATGCTGTAGGCAGAATTGATCACAAATTGATCCAATCGACTGTAATTACAATTATCCTAAAAAATACATAAGGAAAACTCATTATAGCCCGGGTGAAGCCTATAGAATTAATTCAAATGCGACACGTGGTGAAGTGAATACCAGCTTTAGGTGAAATCTGGGTAAAGAACAACGAACCTAAAGAGCAGCGGCAAGTTGACCAGATCTAGCTAGTCATTAGGTGTCTCATTCAAGTGCGTTGAAGGTTCTACTCGAATAAAACGAAAAAGAAAAAAAATTGGAGAAAAAGTATCCGCAGTTTCGACAGATGTTTGGACACCTATGGCCTTCGCCTTTTCAACATGCGCGAATAGTCTATTTATGCCAATATGAGCGGGCGACAAACCGTCGTAGCATTTGTCACTGGCGGTGCACTGTACTGGCTAGAGCGTAAAGAGTCACAAGGCCATATGTAGGTCAAACCGAGGCCCCCCAGCAATTTTTTTTGTGTCGCGGCGCTGCAGACTAATAAAATTTTTTGTTGCCTGTCATTGTGGTGATTAGTTGTGACCTTTTTGCAATGGCGTTGCATCATCTGTTTTGTCCATTCGCTCGTCGCGGAGCAGACACTATAAACGGCGGTGACAGCTTTGAGCCACGTGACTCCTCATGCTCAACAGGCAGATTCAACGCCCACACCCCAACCTCCCTTTCGACATCATCATCATCATCATCATCATCACCATTGAAACGTACGCCTCGCTGATGTTGTGACCTGCGCTGTAAAATATGAATGACGCTTCACCTTCTAAACGCCCCTTATGTAGAGTCTTATAGCAAGGTTATCAGTTCTTGTGACGCACATCTAAATGATGTTCTTGCTCGTATATATATATATATATAAATAAAATAAAAAAATAAATAAATATATAATATATATATATATATATATATATATATATATATATATATATATATATATATATATATATATATATATATATATATATATATATATATATATATATATATATATATATATATATATATATATATATATATATATATATATATATATATATATATATATATATATATATATATATATATATATATATATATATATATATATATATATATATATATATATATATATATATATATATATATATATATATATATATATATATATATATATATAATTATATATAATTGGTGCTCATCATTGCAGACCGGTGGGGCGGGTGAGCCGCGCCGCGTGTGACTCGGCTGTGACGCGACTGTCATCGCTGCCGCGTCACAGCCGAGTCACACGCAGCGCGGCTCACCCGCCCCACCGGTCTGCAATGATGAGGACTGTATATATATATATATATATATATATATATATATATATATATATATATATATATATATATATATATATATATATATATATATATATATATATATATATATATATATATATATATATATATATATATATATATATATATATATATATATATATATATATATATATATATATATATATATATATATATATATATATATATATATATATATATATATATATATATATATATACAGGGGGGGCCAAAAAAAAAAAGACGAGCGCCACAATATTCAACCGAAGTTTTCGCAGCCCAGACAGGGGAAGTGGATATGAGTACCATAGTGGAAGATACCCAAGATCTTCCTCTATAAGCTGGAGCAGGCTGCCGCCAATCGCCTTCATGTACGCCAAAATATGAAGTCATCTCCAGTCGCAAAAGCTTGATGGAGAAACTTTGACATTACGCAGACCGTGGCCATCACAACACGCTGTGGAAACTTCTTTGAATGGAAACATTGATCAGTTCCCTGGAGCCATACTCACCCTTGATCTGCAAGACCTCAAACATCGGGCAGCTACGGCAACGCTCGCTAACGAGTCCAGCGACATCATGGTCACCCCGCCCATTTACAGCGATCGGGTTGGTGGTGTGGACGCATCCTAACTCCGTGAAATGGATGAACCGATATTTTCTTCGTGGGCCCCAGACTGAGGGTGTGCGCTGGTGGCTACATCGAGCAACTCGTGAAGAATATCCTCCTCACATATCGTCGCCCTGCCTTCTGGAAACTTTGTCTCTACAGCATTGTGCCACCCACATGGTAACGAAGACAATTTTTTTTTTTTTTTTGTTGGAGAAACTCTCGCCTACTTGGAAGGAAGGGGCTGAGTACCTAAAGAAGGTGGAATATCCAAGTAGGTCACCTGACCTGAATCCCCTCAATTACCCGGTTCGGGCGGAGTTCAATAGGGTGGTCTACGGTGGCGGAGAAATCAACGATCTCGCTCAACTCCGGTACCCACTCACTTTCGCGCGGCCGAATCTCTCGATGGCGCTCCTCCAGAAGGCTGTGGCGGAGTATCATTATAGTATTTAATGTGCTCTTTAATATGGTAGTAAAAATGTCCGATAAAAATTTAATAAAGTGTAACTTATAGCGCCTTGAAAGTCATGGAGGCAAAATGACTTTTTTTTGGCCCCCCTGTATATATATATATATATATATATATATATATATATATATATATATATATATATATATATATATATATATATATATATATATATATTATATCCTTCTAATTCATAAACCAGTAACATTGTGTGTCGGTTAGTATTATGGTATGTATGTATGTATGTATGTATGTATGTATGTCCGTCCGCAAAATGCTTCACGGGTTCGAGTTCGCTGGAGGAGAAAACGACCGCTAGGCAAACCGGAAATCGATTGGTGCGGAAGTATCAATCCAATGTTTTGATCGTGATATCGGCCTCCGCTATATAAGACAACCATATCGATAGGCTCTGACCATTGACACCCTGCTGGCGTGGCAGCTGGACGTGTGCTCGTGCGGGGGCAGGGTGGGGTGGGGCCGATGGGGGGGACGCCCAGTGCCCCCCCCCTCTGCTTCCTTCCCCTGCGCGTGCTCAGCCCCATCTGAGCAATGATAGAGAAAGATGGCAATCGTTCTGTTCGCATCAAATGTTGGAGCCTCTACGCGCAAATATGGAGTTTTGGTGATAGCGACATTGATGACGGGTGACAAGCAATTTTATCAATTGATAAGCAAAGATAAGGGGACAATCTCACGACATCTCTGACCACTACACTGCCAAAAAAGCCTCTCAGTAAGCGAAATTTTCCCACAGCCATCACTCCTCTGATAGCACTGGAAAATGTACTCATCCCACTAGGGGGGGGGTATATACTTCGCCTGAAACAGGAAGTTTGGAAAAATCAAAAACTCCAATATTGGAACACACTTTATGCGTTCAGTGAGTATTCAAATATTTTTTTTTTTGCTTTTCAACTTTAAACACTGATGAGAACGTATAACGAAGTAGTTTGTAAGATATTCAATGAACATATTGTCATCTGCAGCCATTCATGCAACCATAGCAGGTGGATTGCATGTTAATGACAAGTCAAGTTGCCCATCGTTGCTGTTGTGATGCAGGTAATAAAAACGGAATTTGTTCATCTACTGTGCAACACATATTGATATTCTGTACTTCCTATCTATTTCTGAGATCTACGTATAGAATGGGCGTTATGGCCGAAACCACACGCCTTCCGCAACTCTGAGGGGTGCAGATTTCGCTAGGTTACTCTGTCTATTATGATTCGACCACTACCGCGCAATATGAGCAGCTCATGCAATTAACTAATTCCATCCCGTCATGATGTGCGCCTGGCGAAGCCGAGCTAAAAAGAAGGAGGAGAGCTCGGCGTCAGCCGGGCGATCCGACTGGTATATATATATATATATATATATATATATATATATATATATATATATATATATATATATATATATATATATATATATATATATATATATATATATATATATATATATATATATATATATATATATATATATATATATATATATATATATATATATATATATATATATATATATATATATATATATATATATATATATATATATATATATATATATATATATATATATATATATATATATATATATATACTTATATATACCTATATATATTTCAAATGAAAGAGCTTAGCTGATGCTGTCACCCGCGTTACGCATGTGGTGACCTTTCCCTTCTAACATCTCTTAGCGGACCTTACCAACTGATATGACTTCCTGTAACCCACCACTACGGTGTTCCCGGTCACAGGGAGGGCCACCTACATCACTCTTGAAATTAATGTTTCACTGCTAGTGGGCCCGCGCTATGGATTTCGTGACAAACAGACGGACGGCACGGCACAAACATAGACATACTTAGCTAATTAAATACAGTAGGATAAAATTCGCTAAATGTCTGTTTTTTGCGTGTGTGTGTGGTTCACAGAATCCATAGCGCCGGTCCAGGTGTAGTAGACTTGGGGTTTTCACGAATTATATAGAGACGTGACACGTAAAACTTCTGTGAGAGATGGAGAAGATATCAAGCTGTATAAGACCTGATAAGAGGCGCTAGAGAAGGGGAAGTCACCAAAATCCATGGCGCGGGTCGCAGCAACAGTGGGACGGTATTTCCAAGTTATGATGTAGGGTGTGGGGTAGGAACATCATTGGTTTGTGAAAGGGAGTGATATCGGCTGATAAGATTTGACGACAGGCGTTAGGAAAGGAGGGGCACCGAGTCCACAGCGCGGGTCGCAGCAACACCGGGACGGTATTTCCAAGTTATGATGTAGGGTGTGGGACAGGAACATCATGGGTGTGTGACAGGAAGTGATATCAGCTGATAAGATCTGTTAAGGGGAGTTAGAACAGGAACTCACCATACTCGTAGCGGGTGACACAGCATCAGCTATTTTTTGATCCTAACAAATGATGAGATGGGGAGGTTAGGACGGTGACGGCGGACGGAGAAAGGTGAAATAGCTGCTAGGGAAGGATTAAGAAGGGAGCCCTGAGAGAGGATTGTTGTAAATGCGCGTGGGAGTCAAGAATACTAAGGAGCTTGTCACACTACAAGGAAAGTATGGGAGTTTGGTGGATCAGAGGACAGTGTGAGATGGGAGGATGACAGTGCCGGTCTTGAATCAATCAGGTTATAAATAAAGGATGAGGCGCTATTCTCACCGACATCGTATATCCTTACCACTGCACGGCCAAGTACTGAAGGCTCAGTGTGTAAACTTTCCCCTTTGTCCGTCACCTCTCTGATAGGATTGGAAAATGGACTCATCCCACTATCCTACTATATATAATCCGCTAAGTGTGTCCGTGTGTGTGTCACGAAATTCATAGCGCCCGTCTCAGTAGCGTTAGGAAGTTAGTTCCAAGATATGATATATAGGTTGGGACGGACTTTGCGTGGGTGACCAGGAGGTGATAACATTTGTAGAGATCGATAACCCGAGGGAAGTGAGGGAGGCCTTAACCGAAGGGGAGGGTGACCGAAATCGTAGTGCAAGTTGCAGCAGCTGCGGGACCGTGATTACAAGAAGTGATATACACGGCAGGAGACGGAACACTTTTCGTGGGTGGACAAGGAGGTGACAACACCTGATGAGACCGTAATATATAATTAAAGCAGATGAGGTATGGCCGTAAAGATGGGGTCTGATAGAAGCTGATAACATCTGATAAGATCAGCGATAAGGGACGCCTACCAGAAACGCGGAAGCCACCAAATTTAAATAGCGCAGTGTTTTCAGCACGTGGGACAGGGTTGATGCGAGAAGATGGTGTACGTGGAGAGGGGGTGGACGTGATTGGTAGTGTGACAGAAGGATTATAATACGTGATAGAGATTTGATAAGTGAACTTAGACGCGGAGGGTGCCGACCCAATTCCTGAAACATATTGGCTGCATTGGAATTAGACCAGTGGTTCGGGATGTATACAGGAGGGGACGGGGATGGGGTTGGGTACAAAATCTAGATAGACATAATGATAGAGAGTTGATAAGAGGACCTTAGATCGGAGGCCACCAAATTCGTAGGCCGGTTGGCAGGGGTCTGTGGGACCGGTGGCTCAGAGCAGCGGCAATCAGGGAATGGGTGGCGGACATCCGCTGACGGGTGAGACGAAGTGACTGATAAGGAATGAAAACCTCATCATGTGGAAATCCGCAACACCGCTTACATCCACTATGGCGACTGAATATGATTCAGGGGTATCAGGCTCCCAGTAGTTCGCACACAACTCACTCCTGGTCTTTATCGTTATTGACATCATGTACGGCCGCTAAAGCAACCGGAGTTCAGAAGCATGGCGGTTGTTCCTGGTCAGTTGCATGAATGCAGCAACTGCTTTACACTATGTCTAATGACTATCTTTCATAAACAATCTGAGAAAGGATCATTCGAATCGTTAGACTGCCCGAATGGGGAGTGCATTCCTGATACTAACTCCGAGAAAAGAGTGGACCAAAGGATAGATTTCAGCGCTACATTGGGACAACGGTTACAATGCTACCATTATAATCGGCTATGTCCGTGCGTGTGCGTCGAACTCTTTGACACGAATATCATAGCGCCGGTTTGACTTCAACTTCGACTCGCTGATCCAACTTTAACCCATTGCTCGAGCTATTTTCAACTATTTTTCTACATTTTGCTGGAAAATGAACTGTGACGGTTTGGCGTATTTTGCACACTCTACCTCGCCTAAAGAAAGAGTGCCTGGCGAAGCCAGGCCGGCCCGGCGAAGCCGGGCCGTGATAAAGAAGGAGGAGCACCCGGCGTCAGCCGGGTGATCCGTCTGGTCCTACTATATATGATGTCGATGTCGAAAAGCGGGGTGGAGGGGTGGGGGTGGGAGGTATGTAGCTCGCCTGAAACAGGAATATTAGGGGAATTCGAGGAAATCGGGAATCTGAATAATGTAACACTTTATGCGTTCAACAGCTATTGTTTACATTCAAACTTTCAATTACTAATAAGAAAGAATGATAAGAGAGTATAGCTCCTGCAATTATCTATACTTTAGCGAGCGAGTTGCATAGTACTTAGAAAGGGATGCGTTCGTCGGTAGGCGCATCGGTGCTGGTAATGAAAACGGAATTTGTTCTTCCACTGAGCGATTCACAGTGCGCTGTGTTGGCCGACTGCACTTCCTATCTATATCTACAGATCTATGTATTGTATGGGCTCTGTAGCACGAACTATCTCCCCCCCCCTGCAAATATAAGCGTCTAAGAAATGCAGGATTTGCAGGGCCGCTCCAACTGTCACGATTTGATCATTACAGGGCTGCAGTCTGCATGAGCAGCTCAGCGATTGGAAAAGTTCCGTTCCCATTATGGAGCGCGTCTGGCGAAGCCAGGCCAGCCAGGCGAAGACGGGCTGAAGAGAAGGAGCAGGGCTTGGCGTGAGCCGTGCGATCCGACTGGTCTAATATATCGAGTCTGTTTGGCTCAGTCACATGAATCCCCTGAAAATCCGAATATGTGATGAATATTAGATGTTATCATCAATGTGGAATGGCTGTTTCAACGCCATCCAGTCTTCATGCACAACCCAAACTGAGCTATCCCTTCTGTAATGGTCGAAATGTCCAACTGACTCTAATCCGTAAAATTTACCGCAGATAGCAGAAGCTGAGAAGTGGGCGCATTCCGTTACCGTTAGAATGCTATTTGCATCAGGACTTGCTCTACTGCGGAATCTTGGACCTACTACGGGTTGTACGTGTCCTCAGAACCATGTTGAGTACGTACGAGAGATGCTTATTACACGCAAGAGAGAATGATTACTTGATTATCAACAAGTTCAAGCCCAGCAATTGTGAAAATGGTGATTAAGGGTGTCTGAGTGTGCCGAATCGTGTGGAATGTGCGATAGAATGGTGTCGTATTGAACAAATCGCGATTATTCCTTCATGAGAATGAGAAGAAAGTTGTAATTCACGGTGAAATCTGTTCGAGAGTTCCTTTCCAGTCCTCGAATTCCAGGTCCCAAAATCAGGTCATTGTTTTGCTTTTCGAAGATACTAAGCAGTACACATCAAGGACATAAAAGATGAGAGGAATTCTTCCGTTACAACTGAAGTGCGCAGTACTCTGTACAGTGTGTGTCGTAAAAGCAGGGCACGTTGCTGAACTGTGACATTATCCCGTAGTCGTGAAAAACACTACTTTTGTGCTTATGTTAGGACAACTTTCGCGGCAATTGATTTCTAATGTTGAATGCATTTCTACTGGCAGCTTTCAGAGTAGAACAGCGCTAACTATTAATTACGACCGCTACTGAAAAAAGGTAGTCCTTCAACTACAGTTCTATTTCGACGTCATCAGTATATCGAAATCTCCGGAACCAACGTTCCGAGAAAAAAAATTCAAGGAAGGCATGGATATTTTCGAGTCGCTCCGCAATTTCGTACTCCTCCTCGATTAGGGATACTGAGCTGTTACATATTAGAGTATCAGTTACATAATAGAGCGATCTGAAGAGGGTAAAGGCACAATATTCAGCTCGCGCCAAACGCTGAGCGTCAGCGTCTAAAGACGCGGAATTAGAGTAACGTTGCAGCACAGTCTGCTCAACTATATAGGAAGCGCTGAGCGTCAGGCGTCGAAGGTAGAAATTAGAAAAAGCGAAAGAAGGAGCAACACGGCAGTCCCAAAATGCTCTGCGACAACACTCGAGGGCGGTATGGAAGGCGCTCATGAAAGAATCGCCCAGTTACAATCAGACCCTCGCCGTCACCAACAGTACCGCAATAATGAAAAAATCTCCAACCTTCATCCGGATTGGAATCTAATGCTGTTCGAACTTTGAACAGCGACAACAACTGCATTGTTCCTTATTAGTCCTTTTTATCGCTTTGTCACCAAAGCCTTGCTGTCGGTGATGTTTTGACTCGCGCTGTTAATACTGCTGCCTCACCCTTCAAACGCTCTTATCTGATCTCATAAGCATCTTACATTTCCATACCCTATTAAATAGCTTGATTGACACCTATCTGATGTTGTCAGCCAGGTAATGAAATGGTGGCCATCCCCTTTTTGACACCTCTGATCGAATCTTATCAGTTGATATCATCTTTTCTTTTCGACTACCAGCAGTGTCCACGTCACTACCCCTATATCCCTTCTTGGGACCAATGTCTTATTGCTACTGGGACCGCCGCTATGAATTTCGTGACACACGCACGCACGGACATAGCCGAGTTTGGTGAGATGGTAGAAATGTACAGTCGAGTTCTCATCGGACGGTGGGGCGGTCCTTCGTCCACGTTGGCAAGCCTTCCGACGCCGCCCCGATCGATAATGGCTGATACGCCAATTAAACCGATTTCTATTGTTTTCAGCTTCGAGAAGCTGAAATAATTCTTCGTGCAGCTTTAAGAAGAAAAGGTGAGTATGTTTTAATGAAGCTAGATTTTATTCTGCATGAATTTAGCCAATAGCATCGCAGTAAACGAAGACATTCAGAAAAAAATGCGAAAAGAAAGAAACAAGTTTTCTAAGGGAGTTTCATGCTAAATTCTTGCAGAATCTAATCTAATTTCGGGAAACATACTCACCTCCGAAAATTGAAGCTGAAACTAGAATAATTCAGCTTTTACAAGACGAATATTGCGAGAAAAACAACAAAAATTACCGCACAAATCAGCTGATTGGTAGCGTCAGCAACCATCGATCGGCGAGAGTCAGACGGAAGAGTGAGAAGAGGGCGCGGCGGGGTGTGTTAGAGCGCAGAGTCAGTGTCAGAGACGGAGAGGCAATGATGATAATTTCCTACAATTTCTCGGCTTTCCATCGACACGCAATCAGCGGAACGCTCGCCGGCGTGGTCGTAGGGAACGCCCCACCGTCCGGTGAGCGCTCCACTGTAGATAGGATTGGTTTCGGCAGCGTTCAGACTTCGCAATACGCTCTACCATTGCACTAGCGCTTCTGTGCCATAGACGATAGCGCAGCCTTAGACTAGTAGCG
>MU915297.1:0-15796 GCA_036418165.1 Cooperia oncophora
CGATGGCATGGGCCCGTACTGAGGAGGCCGGAAGACCACCCAATAAGGAAGGCATTGGAATTCGAAGTAGAGGGCAAGCGACCACGAGGAGCCCCAAAGAAAAGATGGAGGGACGTCATCAAGAAGGACCTCACTGAAGTGAAAGCCACGGCAGAAGATGCAGTGGATCGGAACAAGTGGCGACGTCTAACAAGAACAGCGGACCCTGCGACGGCGCGGGACTAACGCTAGGGAGAAGAAGAAGAAGAAGGGCCGGAGTACAAATCGCGTTCTCACCGTTCTCGACAAGTATGGTGCAAAACTGCCCTCCTTCTCAGGTCAAGGAAGGAGTTCTCGGCATAGGCGGGAGCCGATCCAGGATTTATGCCCGGTGATCGCGCGTTATCATGAGCTCCTTGCTTATGCACAAATCTCACCTCCATCTCTTTTTATTCCCCCCTAATTAGTCATCAATCTCCACTGGCCATTGCTTCTGGCTTTTCTTAGAACATCTGCCATTCAAGAAGAGAGGTAACTTTGAAAAAAAATAGTACATTGCGTTAGTGTGCAGCTGTAACCTGTCGCTATTGGTTTTACTCAAAGGCGACGTCCGTGACTAATTGTAGGTGATAAGTAACGGGAACGAACACCAGGTGGCGCGGTACACAACCACAGAGGATGTTCCACTTATGTGCCTTGAAGTTGCTCGATATCAAGCACCCACTGGATTATGATCTCCACGCTCACTACAGGGGGATGGCCAAAAAAAAGTCACTTCAGCGGAGTCATATCAGCAAAGTTTTCGCAGCCCAGACAGAGGACGTGGATACGAGTACCAGGGCGGAAGATACCCAAGATGTTCCTCGATAAGCTGGCTCTCGCCCATCACCTTCATGTACACCAAAATACAGGGTTGGCCATAATTATAGCGACAAGACTTGCTGCAGTTAGCGTACATTCTATCGCGCACATAGCGCGCCAGTTTTATGGATTTTTCAATCTCATCATTTTTTCTAACTCCTGTTAAAATTTGGTTAAATTTGGTCCATTCATAGTGAAATGGTGAAGCCTTCTCCTGATCGTTCCGCTATCGTTCGTCTGCACAAAGCCGGCCGCCCACCCGCCACGATCGCTAAGCACCTCGGCATCCACCGCAGCGTCGTGTATCGCACACTCTGTTGGGTGGTTCAAAGTGTTGTGGCCTATTCTACTAGTGTGATATTATTGGGTTGAGTACTTCTTGGTCGGCTTCTGATCGTCTTTCGGTCGGATTTTATTTTTCTTTATCTCGCTCATAAATTGTTCTCTGTGTTCCTCTTTCGCTTCTCTCACTCCGGCGCCGCACCGATCCGCTGCTCACAGAACCTCAGGCGTCTTCTGATGCATCCTCTTCCTTGTCTCTATCACTAAGTCGCTGCGGGCTCGTTATTCGTCTGGTACATCTCTTCTCTCCATACGCTCTATCGGCAGTTACTTTTGCTTGTCTGGACTCCATTATGATTCTTCGTGCTTGGCTAGTGATATCGACAGTGTGTGAATCCATGTCTCTCTCCTTGTTTTACTGTCTCTTCGGCTACGAAACGATTAGTGTCGTCAGAGTTGCAATTATTCACAGATATAGGCTGAGGTAGTCTAAGCAGCGCGCATCGGTCCCGAGGAGTCTCGACAAGGCTCGAGCGATCAATGGTAGGAGAGAGTCCTTCGGAACGAGAGTGCTCAATTGGAAGTGTCGGTCCCACATTCTGCAGATCCTTTAAGATTGTACTCTTTTTCTCCTATCCGTGTTATCTTTTCTGTGATATGTCTGCTATCCCATCTGCTTCTTCGATATTCAGCTAGATCTGCTCTCAGTCAATGACAGTGGCCGATCAGCTTTTTGCTTGCGGACTGTCGCAACAAGGCCATCCTATACGTTTTCGTCTTTTCGTGATCAGATACTCTTCTACGTTGAGCAGCAAGTTTCAATCGCTCAGAGTCAGATTGTGATCGCTAAGGAATGGCGGGAAGCCGACATAGACTGGGAATGTAATGTTTCGTTTATCCGGCGCTACAACCCTGCCCAAGTCATGGTTTGGGCAGGGGTGTGTGCCTCGGGGAAGACGCCGTTGATATTCGTCGACCCCGGCGTCAAAATCAACAAAGATTACTACTGTCGATATTAACGAATTCTGGAAGTGATGCTCATATCCGTGGGCTAATATCTCTACTCAACGGCCGTGCGTGGACATTCCAGCAAGATTCGGCGCCCCGCCCACAAGGCCAAGGTCGTCCAAGCGTAGTGCAAGAGCGAACCTCCCGACTTCATCTCGACAGAAGAATGGCCGGCATCGTCACCGGATTTGAACCCACTGGACTATAACTTGTGGTCCTACCTTGAGAGCAAGGCCTGCGCCACTCCTCAGCCCCAATTTGGATTCTCTGAAGGCAGCGCTCATCCGAGAATGGGACGAAATCGACGACGCACTCCTGCGTCCGGACATCGACGCCTTTTTTCGCGCAGCGACCTTGTCGCTATCTTCCGTGCCAATACACTGCGTCCAAAAGTATAGTTCCACCCATAAGTTTCACAATATCCCGCCCTACACGACGTTTTCGAAAAAGCCTTCAGATAGAAAATGTGGTAATTACCAGTGCCAATTTGCATGCCAACACCGAGAACTAACTTTCCAGAGCAACTTCAATTTTCTTTTTTTGAAAATTTCTCACTTTGACAATGTCCCAAAAGTATAGTTCCACTAAACAAATCGATTCATAAAACAACAAGTGTACAACAAAATGAATGAATTGTTAATTCTATAATCTACTGCAGCCCCATTTTTTGAATAAACCGGAAAATGCGGTTGTCTATGCTCGAATAGAGGTTTTAAGTCAGTTTTGACTTCTTGTGCTCACGGGAATTGTGGAACCGTGAATTGTTCGCATAGATCTTGCGTACCATGAATGAATCGCGATTGGGTTAAAGTCGGGCTATCCGCTGGCCAGGGCAAAAGAGCGATTTGATGACGACTGAACCACGCTCGAGTGTTTCGGCTGACATGAATTGGTGCATTGTCTTGCATGAAAACAGGACTTTCTTGCTGATTTCTACACCAGAAAGGAAGGAGACGTCGTCGCATGACTTTTAGATAGACGGAAGAAATCATTTTTTTTCCATACGGAGCACAGTTTCAGACGTTCCATTGATGCGATGGCAGCCCAGACCATGAGATCCACTGAAGTTCCGCCCGGAAAAATGAAACTTGTTTCCCTCAGGTCGTGCCAGCGGAATCGGTTTTCGTCTGAGCCGTCGCAGTTGAATTTTTTCTCATCAGAAAACACGACCGCGAGAAAAAAAACTGAAAAAAGCAACACAGACAAGCAGTAGGGCACCGCAGCCAAAAGCTACCCTCACTCCAATCGGTTCGGCAACATCTTCGAGCGAAGCCAATTAAGGTTTTCGCGATGGTTTTTTGTTAGAAACAGTGCCTAACTCATATTCCTCCGTAGGTGAACTCAGGAGTTTTTCAAAACACGCCGAACAGTCTCCTTCGAGACGTTAAGCCTCAAAGTTGACTTTATTTTCGGGCACGACGTTGTGGAATTTGATGCTTCTCTCAAAGTACGGCGCTTTTCTCGATCAGAGAGCAAAGAAGGCTCTTTTAGAAAGAAGGATCAAGAAGAAGAGCTCCTTCTTGATCCCATATCATGCGGGTTCCCTGACAAAATTATTGATAACATGATGACTGCGGCCCAACTCCCTTGCGATTTGACGGTTCGACAGTCCTTGAGCCTTCTTTGCGATAATCTGCCCTTTTTCGAAGTCCGACAAAGAATGTCCTCTCGTCCTAACCTGGAAAGGTGAAAAGTAATGATGATGAGACATACCCGAAAAAAATGAGACGCAGTGGGAAAATATGCGGTGGAACTATACTTTTGGGACATTGTCAAAGTGAGAAATTTTCAAAAAATGAAGAAAATTGAAGTTGCTCTGGAAAGTTAGTTCTCGATGTTGGCATGCAAATGGCACTGGTAATTACCACATTTTCTATCTAGAGGCTTTTTTGAAAACGTCGTGTAGGGCGGGATATTGTGAGATTTATGGGTGTGTTGGATCGGTTAGAGCCTTGATCTTGTGAATGGATCAAAGGCATTGTAGGCGATCGTGAATTCCAAGATCAGCCTGTGATCCCGATCAACTCCGCCCATTTTTACCGGTATATAAGGCCGGTAATTTCTGTGATAATCATTCGTCTATTCTTCTCTAATAAAGCTGTTCTACTATTCGTCTCCAGCGCTCGAGGACACAACACTGGCGATCAGGACCGAAGAACTCGCTGCAATGGAAGCTCTACCCGCCCTTCTACAAGCCGTCCAGAAGCAACTCGACATCCAGTCACGCCGCATGGACGAACAAGGAGCTGCGATCGTCAAGCTCATGGAGAAGATGTCAGCCGCCGGCAGTCCGCTCGTCAACAAGGACAAGCACGTTATTTCGACTCGCTCTACCGCCGAATCGAGCCGTTCAACTACGATCCCGACAGAGACCGCACGTTCGACATCTGGTTCAAGCGGTATCAGGACCTGTTCGAAAACGAGTGCAACGACCTCGACGAGAAGGACAGAACGAGACTGCTCGTTTCGCGCCTGGACGAAGACTGTCATCGAATGCTGACCGCAGCCATTTCGCCCAAGCAACCGTCGGAGCTGTCCTGGGATGAAATCGTGGAAGTGCTGGAACGCCAATTCGGATCGGCCAAGACGCTATTCCGTCGCCGTTTCGAATGCTTCAAGATGAGGTATGAAGGCCAAGAGTTCAACAACTACGAGCTCCTGGTGAAGACGAAGTGTACGGAGGCCAAGCTGGATACCATCGACTTTGACGGCATACAATGTCTATTCTACGTCGCTGGATTCCAAGGACCAGACTTTGCGGAATACCGTACACGCCTGCTGAGGAAGCTGGACCAATCCGAGAAGGTCACGCTGAAGGACCTCACAGCGGAGTGTCAGTTGATCAAATCATACAAGGAGAATGCTTGAAGGCGACCCGTCAGTCAACCTCATCCACCGCAGAAGGAACTTCCAGAGCAAGAAGAAGTTCAAACAGCAGCAGCAGAAGCATGGACAAAATGCGTTCGAATCTGACAAATATCGATCCTACAACAAGGAGTCGCGTGGACCGACCACCCACAGTCGCCGACAACGTCAGATAAGGAACGTCATAGCCGCTCTCAAGAAGGATGACCACCCACATCTGGATGTAACTATAAATGGTCATCCTACACAGCTTCTACTGGATACTGGCGCCGAAATCACCATTATTTCTGAAACCAAATGGAAGCTGATCGGAGAGCCTAAACTCCAGAAGACGGACGTCACGGGATACGCCGCGAATGGATCTCCACTCAGATTTTGTGGATGTTTTGAAACTGACTTCACCGTCAGCAACTCATCTGGAGTACTATTCCCTGGACGTGGAACATGCTTCGTAACCGAGGACGACTGCAACGTCTTTGGAATGCCATGGATCAAGCAACTGCCAGACCTCTATCGAGCCGTCAAGAAGTACCAGATCCATCGTAACCATCGTTGTGGACCGCAAATCTACCCTTCGAGACGCCTTGGTGGCCAATCTGAAGAAGAAGTTCGCAACTGTATTCGAACCTGGACTCGGACGATGCAAACGGCGAAGGCAACTCTGAAGCTCAGACCTGACGTCCTGCCTGTGTTCAAGAAGAAACGACCTGTACCGTACGCTAACGTCGCCGCTGTGGACAAGGAAATTGACCGCCTACTGGCAGAGGACGTGTTGTCTCCTGTCACCTACTCCAAGTGGGCCGCACCTATCGTCGTGGTGAAGAAAGCAAATGGAACTCTACGCCTGTGCGCCGACTATTCCACTGGCCTCAACGACGCGCTGATGCTGCACCAGCACCCGTTGCCGACGCCAGATGACGTCTTCACAAAGCTGAATGGTGGAACGGTTTTCACACAGATCGACTTCGCTGATGCCTACCTGCAAGTGGAAGTCGACGATGCCTCGAAGGAACTTCTGACGATCAACACCCACCGAGGCTTATTCGTCTACAATCGTCTACCATTCGGAGTGAAATCGGCACCAGGAATCTTTCAACAAATAATCGACTTCCATGATTGCTGGATTGGACGGATGCGCAGCCTACTTAGACGACGTCATCGTTACTGGTCGTACCACAGAGGAACACAACGCCAATTTGGAAGCCCTGTTCGAAGAATCCACAAATTCGGCTTCCGCGTCCGCATCGAGAAGTGCAGTTTTCTGATGCCCAAATCCGTATCTGGGCAATATCATCGATGCAAATGGACGCCATCCTGACCCTGCGAAGACAGAGGTCATCAAGAAGATGCCGCCTCCCAAGGATATCGGACAAGTACGATCATTCCTGGGACTACTCAACTATTATGGAGCCTT
Organism: Cooperia oncophora; assembly: GCA_036418165.1. Lineage (NCBI taxonomy): Eukaryota > Metazoa > Nematoda > Chromadorea > Rhabditida > Trichostrongylidae > Cooperia > Cooperia oncophora. The sequence continues at coordinate 6,410 of MU915297.1, forward strand.
CGTTGAGGAAATGCGCCAACTTCGCGCACCACTGGATAAACTACTCAAGAAGGACGTGCCGTTCAACTGGTCATCCGACTGTCAACAAGCCTTCAAGCTGCTTACCGATCACAAGCCGCTTCTCGCCATCTATGGGAGTAAAAAGGGCATTCCTGTTTATACGGCGAATCGACTCCAGCGATGGTCTCTCATCATGCTCAACTACAACTTCACAATTGAGTATCGGACCACCAACAATTTCGGACAAGCTGACGCCTTATCCCGGCTCATTGCCGATCAGCCACCGTCAGCAGAGGACACAGTCATAGCCGAAATCAACGTTGACGCCGTGAGTCTGTTCTCACAGACATCAGCAAAGCTTCCGGTAACAGCGGACAATATCGCCGAAGAAACGCTCAAGGACCCTCAGTTAAAAGAAGTCCTTCATTGCGTTCAAGCCGGAACGTGGCCGAGGAAGCGATTCAGCTCGATGCGCAACAGCCTCACTACTGACAGAGGATGCTTGCTATTCGGAGACCGCATCGTCATCCCTAGTAGCCTGCAAGCCGCCGTCCTCAAAGACCTGCATAACGGTCATCCCGGAATTTCGAGGATGAAGATGCTGGCCAGAGACTACTGCTACTGGATGAACATCGACAAGGATATCGAGGAGAAAGTGAGATCCTGTACCCGTTGCCAGGAAGTGGCCAAGAATCCAATCAAGACTACGCTCTCTTCATGGCCTGCCGAAGATAAGCCATGGAACGTGTTCACGCCGACTTTGCGGGACCAATCAACGGACGAATGTTTCTTGTCATCGTAGACGCCCATTCGAAATGGCCAGAGATCGTTGAAATGTCGACTACAACGTCTACTGCTACGATCAAGGAGCTTCAGAAGATATTCGCCCGATTCGGCTACCCGGAGACACTGGTCACAGATAATGGCACACAGTTTACGTCGAAGGAATTCAAGGAGTTCTGCGTCAAGGATGGAATCAAGCACCTTCGCTCGCCACCATTTCATCCACAATCCAATGGCCAAGCGGAGCAAACGTACCCTTCAGAAGCTCAGAAGGGAAGGAACGATGGAGGAAGTTCTACAGACCTTCTTATTCAGCTACCGCAGAACGCCATGCCCGACATTGTCTGGACGATCGCCAGCTGAAGTTTTTCTTGGAAGACGCCTCCGCTCGACGCTCACGCTGCTGAAGCCCACAGATGCAGTTTTGGAACCGAGGAACAATCAGAAGATGGAATCTCAGTTCAACCGTCATCACGGAGCAAAGCCAAGAACGTTTGAGCCTGGTGATCACGTATGGACCCGCGACTACCGCGATGGGCACCCGAGATGGACGCAAGGAGTGGTAAGATTTCGCCATGGACAATGTCTCTATGATGTTCAGGTCCACGATCAACTATGGAGAAGACAAGCCAATCAGCTTCGCCCCAGTATATGCCCGACCAGTGCGACACCACTCATGGATGCGCTTGATCTGCCACTGCTCCCATGTGTGGACAAGAACTCGCCTGTACCGAGACGATGACGAGTCAGACATGGATCGACAGCCGATGCAAGATGCCGATGAACCAACTCCAGCCACTCGACAAGCACGGACACGACGACCGCCTATTCGACTACAGGTCAATCCAAAGAAGAAGACATACACTTATAGTGTTCGTCTTGGGAGGGAGGTGTTGGATCGGTTAGAGCCTTGATCTTGTGAATGGATCAAAGGCACTGTAGGCGATCGTGAATTCCAAGATCAGCCTGTGATCCCGATCAACTCCATTTTTACCGGTATATAAGGCCGGTAATTTCTGTGATAATCATTCGTCTATTCTTCTCTAATAAAGCTGTTCTACTATTCGTCTCCAGCGCTCGAGGACACAACAGGGTGAAACTATACTTTTGGGACGCAGTGTATGAAGTCATCTCCAGTCGCAGCCTGACTGGAGAAGACCTTTGGAATTCATGTCACCTCCAAACAGCTGCGAAACTTCTAGTATGGAGTCACCCATGGATAGCTACCTGGAGACCAGTACTCTCGATCTGGATGACCTCCAACATCGAGCAGCTCCGACAACGTCGCCACGGTCTAGGACATCATCTTCACCGCAGTCGCCAAGGCGCGGGTGATGATGACCTGAGTACCTGGAACTGGAAAGACCGATATTTTCTTCGTGATTCCGGACTGAAGGTGAGCGCTGGCGGTTAGCAACTCGAGAAGAATATCCTCCTACATGTCGTCGCCCGTACCTTCTTGGAAACTTTGTACTGCTACAGGATTGGGCGACACCACGTGGATTCGAAGGGCGTTGGAAAAACTCTCGCCCACTTGGAATGGAAGGACGTTGAGTACCTGAAGAAGATGGAATATCTAAGTAGGTCACCTGACCTGAAACCCCCTCAATTACCTGGTTCGGGCGGAGTCAACAGGGTGGTCTACAGTGGCGGAGAAATCAACTATCTCGCTGAACTCAGGCACCCACTCACGGTCGCGTGGCAGAATCTCTCGATGGCGCTCCTCCAGAAGGCTGTGGCGGAGTGTCATGATAGTATTTAATATGCTCTTTAATATGGTGGTAGAAATGTCCGATAGAAATAAAGTGTAACTTATAGCGCCTCGAAAGTCAAGGAAGAAAAGTGATTTTTTTTGCCCCCTTCCCCGTATATCTTTCCACAGTCACTGTATAAGAGTGCGATCTCTACCAAGGGTGCTCCATGTCGACACAAATCTATTTATAGCTCTCTCTTAAACTCAGTCTCTTCGCAACATATTTAATGCTTGGGACCATCTTGCTTGAAAGCATTTCTTCTTGTCTTATTTAGAGAGTTTCGACGGTTTTTCTATTCCCTTTAGTATTCCATTTACCAGTATCTAGTGCTTCCGAGCCACACAAATTGCAAAAGGCTTTGCCTTAGGGGTTGTCTTCAGGAGAGACGTTTATTTCTGACTAACCACTTGAGCCGTATGCTACTCCACAAGAATAAAGGGTAGAATACTTTCGCTCGTTTTATGACCATTACGCTTTGCTCTGGTTCAACTCCTTTCTACACGGCGCGCATACAGACACCGTAGACCAACTACCAAATTAGATGTTCGACTGCATTCAGTGAATCTGATTTAAAGACGCAACGTACGCTCGACTGCAGGGTGCGTCTTCGGGGCTAAGGAGCCCCCTGCTGTCGAAGAGTAGCGGTTTCCTGCGCTCAAGCATGCTCGGGTATGGGGATCCATTACCGTGGGATAGGCTGATTCCTCCATGCTTCGCTTGAAATGCAACGTGCGGCACAAACATGTTGAACGTCGCTATAGCAGCCCGATCCCGTTCATACTGACTGCCGTCCGCGTAGCGCGTGTCGCGCGCAGTGCTCCTGGCACCTTCTCAGGTCTTGTAATTGCGCTTTCGTGCAAATGACCGCGAACTCCTGATGCGAATAACATTTAAGGTGTTTCATGCTGTAAAGTCCGAATCGAAGATGATGAAGCTTACGAAGGCTAGAATTGAAGAGCTCTCAAAGTAGATGTAATTAAAATGTGAATAAAAAATGGCGAATATAAATTAATTAAAAACCGGTATGAGTTTTTGTAATTCGGCGCGAACGCCACAAAAACACTTTAAATGACGATTACGACGATCAGGCCGCCTTCATTTTCATGTTTGGAGGGAATTAGCGGCTCAGAGAGATTGCACAAACAGCACAGTTGCTCTTAATTTTGACCCTCGTCATCATCTTCGATTTGGATCTTGCAACATGAGCGGACACCTCAAAAGTTATCCGAAAAGTTATCCGTATCAAATGTTTGCGTTTTAATTGTATTCGATTACAAGACTCGGCGAAGCGCCAGGAGCGCTTCGCGCGACGCGGTCAGCAAATGGAGCCGGGATGTTATAGATGTTCAGCATGTCTGCGCCGCAAGCATGGAGGAATAAGTCTATCCCACAGTCCTGGATCCCCATCCCCGCGCATGTTCAGACAGGGAAACCTCCTCGCTCAATAGCTAGGGGCTCATATTCTCGGAGAAGCACCTTGCAGCTGAGCGTAGCGGTTGTGTCTTTAACAGAACGTGAATCTGGTCTGAGCTTCCCTGAATCAACTAGCTTTCAGAGACTCGCACCAGTGGATTACAACATCCTACCTATCGAGACTATTTGTGCGAATAAAAGCATGATAGTCGTCGTTCATGTAAGATCAGATGACACTTCCTACACGAAATGAATGGCGTGGAACATATGGAAATAAACGGCTGATGGACAAAGTGAAGTCTTGTCTTCGAAAACGCTAATTTTTGCGGTCTCTTTCACAATTCGGCTTAAGTTCAGCTACAGTCTTCTCTTTTCCGTCGGCACGCCAAATGGCACAAAGGACCAAGAACTGCTGCTAGAGGAATCTCGTCTCCATAGAGACATTCTCCAAACAAATATTGACGACACTTACAGGAACTTAACATACAAGGCATGTTCCTTCTTTTATGTTCTACTAAGCGTTATACATGGTTGATACGTAGATAGATCAGATCGTGAGAAAATTACTCGCAATACTATATATCTTATTCCGATTGTTTATATTAGGTTGTCCGGAAAGTTCTTAGCGTTTTGGGTGTTTAACTTTAAACGATCATAACTTTCTTAACACTCATCGGATTTAATCCAAATAAGCACCATTCGAATCAGCACACTTTTGCCAATGTGACAGCAGTCGAGAAATCCCATCAAAGAAAAAACTGGGTGGTCGAGAATCACGAAACGAAGGCTTTTTTGCCTGGTCCTGATTGATGAAGTATTTTTCAGCAAGGAAGTTCTGAAAATGTCTGAAAAGGTGACAGTCGGTTGGTGAAAGGTCTAGAGAATATGGTGGGTGAGGTAGAACTTCAACTCCCAATTCGTTCAATTTATGGATAGTGATTTGTGAAACGTGTGGGCGGGCGTTGTCATGCAAAAGAATCGGACCCTTTCTTTTGATAAGTGTTGGCTGCAGCTGACAATATTTTCGGTACATTTGGTCGGTTTGTTCACAGTAGGGTTCTGCTGTGATGGTTTGGCCTGGTGATGAAAAGTTATAGTGGATTACACAGCCGATGACCACCAAACCTGACCAGAATTTTTTTTTCGCGAGGGTTCGGCTTTGAAAATTACCTCGGTGGTTCCTCCAAATCCAACCACTGTCCGGAACGTCTCCTGTTATCATACATGATCCATTTTTCATCACAGGTGACAATCCGTTCAAAAACGGGTCAATTCTTTTGCGCAAAAGCAGTGAAGAAGGAACCTCGAGACGTGCCGATTCCTGCCGGTCACTCCGATTGTGGGGCACCCAATTGTCGAGTTTTTTCACCTTCCCAATGCGTTCCAGACCATCTGCAACAGTGGATTTGCCAAGGCCTAGCTCTTCTGCTATCTCTCGAACTGTTTGGGATGGGTCAACCTTCAAAATCCCCCTAAAATCCTCGTCAGATATTGCTTTAGGTCGACCGCTATGAGGCTCACCTTCAAGGCTGAAATCTCCAGAGCGAAATTTATTGAGCCATTGCCGCACAGTGCTTTCTTTAGCACTATTGGGCCCCCACACCTGGTTAATTTGTTGAGCTGTTTCGATTGCGGATTGCCCCAATTTATAGCCGAAGAAAATCGTCCGAAGTGCTCTTTTCACATGCTTGAAAAAATCTTGAAAAAAGAGGGTTTATCAAGCAATGGTGAAACGGCAATTATACCATCAGATAGCGCAAGAAATTCTCTACAGGATGTGCTACTGAGAAGCAAGGCAGAATGAGTTTTTAATCAGCAGTGAATGTACAAAGATTAGGTGCACAAAACGCTAAGAACTTTCCGGACAACCTAATAGTTTGTAACACTGCAGTTTGTCGGGGGCGCGCGAGCGCAACGCAGCTGAGCCCTCCTGCGGAAGCCTTGTTCTAACAATGGCGATAGGCAAGTGATCGGTTCGGGAGGAAAACAGCCAGTGGTGGCAATGCCGCAGGTCGCGACCGCTGACTACGACCCGACAGATTGCAGTGTTAGATATCAAATGTATGTTCCCCGCTTAAAGGCCATGTTCGCGATCGAGTACGAAGTGGAAAATATGGCCGTAGGTTAGAGTGGTCCGCCGAGCCGTAACAACTTGTTCTAGTACCGATTTCGCGGACGGCCAAAAAATTCTATGGAAGGCCGGCGCTGCCTAGCCCACTATAGGGTGTTGCAGGTGGCTCCTGCCTTTTGTTCCACTGGACACATCAGCCTCCAGGACTCTGACCTAATGAGCGATCTTCAGTTAGAACATTCGTTTGCAGCAATCGAAAAAGGCGTGATAGATCGCCGCTGTAACGATCGTAGAAATCTTATAGGTAATCAGCCGGTGCAGTTGAGGGGCGGTAGCGTTTGGTAGGATAGAGATTGACTGGCACGTGCGAAATTGGGATCGAAATGGGGGTTCTATCTAGGGCAGGTAGCACGTTTTTTGTGCTTTTTTTCGTTCACAGTCGAGTTAAACAACCCCTTGTCGTCTATATGGAGCCCCCTAATCCACCATCTGAGGTGGCAAGTAATCGCGGATTCCTCTTTTAAGTAGAAAATCCATTCAAAAGAAAAATACCAAACATTCTCACAAAACAGCGACGTGTCCCTGCCAACGACAGACAAAATTCCTTGCAGTTCTGTAAGATCGGCTCATAGTACTTTCTGACACATCAGATCGACTGAGTTTTCGAGATTGCGTCAAGCTTGTCAGTTTCTTAACAGTACTTATCAGCCGCTACAGTTTCTCTTTATTCATAAGTCTGCAGTGGATCAGGCCAACTGTAGATCACCAATCCACCACCGCAACCATGTTTCTATGCAGCTTGGAGAGATCGGTGTGTTTTCTCGGTCCTTGGTCAGGTCGCCGCTGTCTGTCGTTCATAATCCATTCTTCGTCAACGTTGAGATGTGACCTAGAAGTGGGTCATTCTATTGTCCGAGAGCAGGGTGAAGCAGTTTTTTGAATGACAATCCTTCCCGTCATAAATGAATGCGTGCAGTTCCTATAAATCAGGCCCCTGGATTTTCCGATCTACTCCATGTAGCCACAAACAATGCTGCTTCCAAACATTCGATGTCGAGTTAATGTCTTTCACGCGCTGCACACAAGCGGATTCCTTTGACTAAATGCTCTATGTTTCTTGTGAACAATTAGTTACCGTACACTGCGCGCTCATCTATAAGGCTCTCATCTCCTGTACAGTTGGCAAGAGCAAACAATCGTTCATTCACGCTACGACCCACGTGAGTGCAAGAATACACCTCTAGAAAATTTGTGAAGTGATCACGCTTTGCAGTCCGTATTTTAATGCCGTGCGATTACGCTCCGTGCAATTTTTTAGTATTCCAACCTAGACGGACTTTCGTTCGCACTACTTTGACCGCTACGAACTTGGAACAGGGCGGCTTCAATTATGTTTACACGTGCTAACAGTCCGATTTGAAAAAAAAGATCGGTAGGCGTATCCGCTGTGACAATAACTAGTTTAAGCAATATAGTTCCTGGTGATCTTGAGCCTCCGAATTTGAGTCCTGTCAATGTGCCCAAAATAATTGTCACAATGAAATTTTTTTGACTATTTCGGGATGTAGTCCAACCACCGTGCAATTCAATTTGCGAGCAAGAATGATAAAGCAATTTTTTGACCGTAAGATCGTCTCTGATACTAGCCGATGGTGCTGGTCACAATCTCGGCACTTATTTTTGACACCGACGCAATCAGGTGCTGTGTTAGCGCTCAACAGCCTCTATGTGGGTGTATTAGGTTCGTCCGGAAAGTTCTCAGCTTTTGTGCACCTATTTTTTGTACATTCACTGCTGATTAAAAACTCATTCTGCCTTGCTTCTCAGTAGCACATCCTGTAGAGAATTTCTTGCGCTATCTGATGGTATAATTGCCGTTTCACCATTGCTTGATAAACCCCCTTTTTTCAAGATTTTTTCAAGCATGTGAAAAGAGCACTTCGGACGATTTTTTTCTTTCGACTATTAAGGGCAGTCCCATCGAGTCAACAAATTAACCAGGTGTGAGGCCCAATAGTGCTAGAGAAAGCACTGTGCGGCAATGGCTCAACAAATTTCGTTCTGGAGATTTCAGCCTTGAAGGTGAACCTCATAGCGGTCGACCTAAATAAAAGCATATGACGAGGATTTTAGGGGGATTTTGGAGGCTGACCCATCCCAAACAGTTCGAGAGATAGCAGAAGAGCTAGGCCTTGGCAAATCCACTGTTGCAGATGGTCTGGAACGCATTGGGAAGGTGAAAAAACTCGACAATTGGGTGCCCCACAATCGGAGTGACCGGCAGGAATCGGCACGTCTCGAGGTTCCTTCTGCATTGCTTTTGCGCAGCAGAAACGACCTGTTTTTGGCCGAATTGTCACCTGTGATGAAAAATGGGTCATGTATGATAACAGGAGACGTTCCGGACAGTGGTTGGATTTCGACGAACCACCGAGGTAATTTTCAAAGCCGAACCCTCACGAAAAAAGATTCTGGTCACGGCTTGGTGGTCATCGGCTGGTGTGATCCACTATAACTTTTTATCACCAGGCCAAACCATCACAGCAGAACCCTACTGTGAAGAAATCGACGAATTGTACCGAAAATTTTGTCAGATGCAGCCAACACTTATCAAAAGAAAGGGTCCGATTCTTTGCATGACAACGCCCGCCCACACGTTTCACAAATCACTATCCATAAATTGAACGAATTGGGGGTTGAAGTTCTACCTCACCCGCCATATTCTCCAGACCTTTCACCAACCGACTATCACCTTTTCAAACATTTTCAGAACTTCCTTGCTGGAAAATACTTCATCAATCAGGACCAGGCAAAAAAGACCTTCGTAGATTTCGTGGATTCTCGACCACCCAGTTTTTTCTTTGATGGGATTTCTCGACTGCTGTCACATTGGCAAAAGTGTGCTGATTCGAATGGTGCCTATTTCGATTAAATCCGATGAGTATTAAAAAAGTTACGATCGTTTAAAGTGAAACACCCAAAACGCTGAGAACTTTCCGGACAACCTAATACATAACGCATACGGTGAGAGAATGATGAGCTCGAAATTTCCAGTGAGTAGCACCATGGTGAGAAGTAAGTTAATATTGGTGCTAGGGGCACTGATGGCTTCCAAAATTCGAATCTGAATGTGAACATAAGTGGCATTTATCCCTGTCATACTGACGCACAGACAGATATGCATGGAAAAGTGGTGAAACCTGAGAAAATACAAAAAATCGCGCCCACCATGTACTGAACCTCACAGGGTCAGTGAGTACCTCAACGTCAGGCTGAACATTGATTGAACTACTGATTCTTTACAATTTTATTTGAGCGCGCACTACAGTGCATTGACCTGCAAGGTGATTATCTCTAGGTCAGGTT
>MU915297.1:15896-33396 GCA_036418165.1 Cooperia oncophora
ATCTGGTCTGAGCTTCCCTGAATCAACTAGCTTTCAGAGACTCGCACCAGTGGATTACAACATCCTACCTATCGAGACTATTTGTGCGAATAAAAGCATGATAGTCGTCGTTCATGTAAGATCAGATGACACTTCCACACGAAATGAATGGCGTGGAACATATGGAAATAAACGGCTGATGGACAAAGTGAAGTCTTGTCTTCGAAAACGCTAATTTTTGCGGTCTCTTTCACAATTCGGCTTAAGTTCAGCTACAGTCTTCTCTTTTCCGTCGGCACGCCAAATGGCACAAAGGACCAAGAACTGCTGCTAGAGGAAGCTCGTCTCCATAGAGACATTCTCCAAACAAATATTGACGACACTTACAGGAACTTAACATACAAGGCATGTTCCTTCTTTTATGTTCTACTAAGCGTTATACATGGTTGATAAGTAGATAGATCAGATCGTGAGAAAATTACTCGCAATACTATACCTCTTATTCCGATTGTTTATAGTTTGTAACACTGCAGTTTGTCGGGGGCGGCGAGCGCAACGCAGCTGAGCCCTCCTGCGGTAGCCTTGTTCTAACAATGGCGATCGGCAAGTGATCGGTTCGGGAGGAAAACAACCAGTGGTGGCAATGCCGCAGGTCGCGACCGCTGACTACGACCCGACAGATTGCGATAATATCAAATGTATGTCCCCGCTTAAAGGCATGGTCCGCGATCAGGTATCGAAGTTGAAAATATGGCGTAGGTTAGAGTGGTCCGCGACGAACAACCTTGTACCGGTTTCGCGGCAAAAAATTCTATGGGAGGGGCGCTGTAGCGCAATATAGGTTCAGTGGCTCCTCCTTTTTTCCAGTGACTCCGCCTCCAGACTCCGCCCCTAATGACCGACTTCCAGTGAAAAATGAGATTGCAGGACGAAAAAGCATGATAATCGCCACTTGTACGATCGTAGAAATCTTATCGGTGAATCAGCCGTGCATATGAGGGCGTAGTTTTGGAGATAGAGTTGATTGGGCACGTACAAACTGGGATCGAAATGGGGTTCTATCTAGGGCAGGTGGCATGTTTTTTGTGCTTTTTTTGTTCACAGTCGAGTTACTCAACCCCTTGTCGTCTATATGGAACCCCCTAATCCACCATCTGAGATGGCGAGTAATCGCGGGTTCTTCTTTTAAATAGAAAATCCATCAAAAAATGCCAAACATTTTCACAAACACGCTACCAACGACAGACAAATTCCTTCAGTCTGTAGAATCGGCTCTATACTTCTGACACATCGTCAGATCATGAGTTCGAGATTGCGTCAAGCTTGTCAGTTTCTTAACAGTACTTATCAGCCGCTACAGTTTCTCTTTATTCATAAGTCTGCAGTGGATCAGGCCAACTGTAGATCACCAATCCACCACCGCAACCATGTTTCTATGCAGCTTGGAGAGATCGGTGTGTTTTCATTCGGTCCTTGGTCAGGTCGCCGCTGTCTGTCGTTCATAATCCATTCTTCGTCAACGTCGAGATGTGACCTAGAAGTGGGTCATTCTATTGTCCGAGAGCAGGGTGAAGCAGTTTTTTGAATGACAATCCTTCCCGTCATAAATGAATGCGTGCAGTTCCTATAAATCAGGCCCCTGGATTTTCCGATCTACTCCATGTAGCCACAAACAATGCTGCTTCAAACATTCGATGTCGAGCTAATGTCTTTCAACGCTGCACACGGATTCCCTTTGACTAATGCTCTATGTTTCTTGTGAACAATTAGTTACCGTACACTGCGCTCATCTATAAGGCTCTCATCTCCTGTACAGTTGGCAAGAGCAAACAATCGTTCATTCACGCTACGACCCACGTGAGTGCAAGGATACACCTCTAGAAATGTGAAGTGATCCGTTGAAGTCCTATTTTAATCCGTCGATACGCTCCGTGCAATTTTTTATTTCGGACACCTAGACGACTGTTCAGCACTACTTTGACGCTACGACCTTGGACAGTGGCTCTCAATTATGTTACCCTGTTACAGTCGATTTTGAAAAAAAAGGGTGAGGCGTAGCCGCTGTGACATAACTGTTAGCTATAGCCTGGTGATCTTGAGCTCCGAATTCGAGTCCTGTCAATACGCCCAAAATAATTGTCACAATGAAATTTTGTTGAGTATTTCGGGATGTAGTCCAACCACTGTGCAATTCAATTTGCGAGCAAGAATGATAAAGCAATTTTTTGACCGTAAGATCGTCTCTGATAATAGCCGATGGTGCTGGTCACAATTTCGGCACTTATTTTTGACACCGACGCAATCAGGTGCTATGATAGCGCTCAACAGCCTCTATGTGGGTGTACATAGCGCATACGGTCAGAGAATGATGAGCTCTAAATTTCCAGTGAGTAGCACCATGGTGAGAAGTAAGTTAATATTAGTGCTAGGGGCACTGATGGCTTCCAAAATACGAGTCTGAGTGTGAACATAAGTGGCATTTATCCGTGTCATACTGACGCACAGTCAGATATGCATGGAAAAGTGGTGAAACCTGAGAAAATACAAAAAATCGCGCCCACCATGTACTGAACCTCACAGGGTCAGTGAGTACCTCAACGTCAGGCTGAACATTGATTGAACTACTGATTCTTTACAATTTTATTTGAGCGCGCACTACAGTGCATTGACCTGCAAGGTGATTATCTCTAGGTCAGGTTTATAGCTGTAGAAAGGCACTCCATTTAGCAGCTGGAACTGGTGAAAGCTAATCTGGAAGTGTGTGAAAGCTGGGTGTTTTCTTATTACTTCCGTTTTTTATAGCCATGATGAGTAAAAATTTTCGCTTCTGATTTTTCACTATTTAGCACTTGGGTGCATTACGATATCTGGCGATATCTTGCGATAGTAACGTTACGCTCCTAAAGTTGGACGATGATGTTGTGTGGAACATTCAAAGCGCCCTGGATTTCGTTCGAAAAAAGTTGCAACCGAATCGCATCTACTGCTCCAAGTACGTTTTTTTCTGATTCGACGAGTTAATGTGGGAAGAAAAAACCAAAAAAGCAGCATTTACGTGAGAACAGAAAAAAAGCAAAAAGGCAAACCATGTTTATATGAAAACAAAAATCACTAGAAGTCTCATACCATTATACAAAAAACTAATTAATCCACTGCTATTTTGCGACATTTCGAGAAAGTCTCCTACAAGCCACTCCTGTTTCCTGGACAGCAGCTGTTTGCGACAGATTTACCCGTCGCAAATGCCATAATTTCGGTGAAAACTGTGAAAAATTTCTGTCAAAATTGTCAGAACTCTCTGCAAATTAAACCAGTTGATAACCTTGCTCAAGACAATGTTTTCTCCAACATCTCGGCCTCATTTCTCAGAAGATTGGAATTTGAATCTCCAACCACGTGCTGATATGGCCACGACGTAACGTCTCCAGCCACACCGGCAGTTTCGATCAGAGCGTTTCAAAAGTACCACTATATTTGTTGAGATCATGTTACGCGGCAGGACAGGTTCCAGTTCGGCTTTAATATGGTTTCCCCGACAATTTAGCTGAGAAATCAGAACATCATTTTTTTAGGGTTCCACGTCTCCTTACGGGCGTATTTTTCAGGTGAAGAAGTCGAATTGATTTGAAATCCTGAAATTTCGTGAACGCATTCTGGGTATGCGATTCCACGGGCTATTTAGCCTCAAACTTTGGAGAACAGTTTGGATTGTTGCACATTGTTCGCAACTTCCATCTTTTTACCGATTATGATGTAGCCAGTCGGATCACCCAGCTGCCGCCAGGTGCTACTCCTTCTTTGTCACGGCCCGTTTCGCCGGGCCGGCCTGGCTTCGCCAGGCACTCTTTCCTTAGGCGAGGTAGAGTGTGCAAATACGCCTAACCGTCACAGTGCATTTTCCAGCAAAATGTAGAAAAATAATTGAAAATAGCTCGAGCCATGGGTTAAAGTTGAATCATGCGACCCCATTTCACCCCCTATATCACCTGCTGGAACCAACGCTGACTCTGCGACCCACGGTATGGAAACAGTGGCCTTATCTTTCTGACGCCCCTTATCCAATATCAGATGCTGGCAGTTTTTGTCACCAACCTAGTGTTCCTTTCCTAAACCCTACATCGTATCTTGGAACCAACCTCCTACTGTTGCTGTGACTGATGATCTCAGTGACCATACCCTTCTAACATCTCGAATCTTATCAGCAGCTGACAGTTCTTGTCATCCACCAATAATGTTCCTGTCCCATACCCTAAATCATATGTTGGAATCAACACCTGGCTGATGCTGTGACCCGCATTACGAATATGGCGAGAGTCCCCTTCTTTCTTATCAGATATTATCAACTGATATCAACTTCACCTCCTATCACCCACCAATAGTGTTCCCGTCACACCCTCTACGTCACTTCTTGGAACCAATATCTCGCTGCTACTGGGAGCCGGCGCTATGAATTTCGTGTCAAAGAGACAGACGCACACGCACGGACATAGCCGATTATATATGGTAGAATTGTAACCGTTGTCCCAATGTAGCGCTGAAATCTATCCTTTTGTCCATTCTTTTCTCGGAGTTAGTACCAAAAATCTCCATAACCCTCACACGAAAATTCAGCAACCTGTTAGAGCAGCCTTTGAAGCATCCTACCGCTTGATGCGTTCTCCACTACTGCAGGTTTCTTTTTCTGGAATGCACTCCCGCATTCGGGCAGTTTAACGCTTCGAATGGTCCTCTCTCAGGTTGTTGATGAAAGATAGTCATAGTCATAGTGATAAAGCCAGTTGCTGCTGTTCATGGCAACTGAGTAAACAACCGTCATGCATCTGAACTCCGGTTGCTTTAGCGGCCGTACATGATGTCGATAGCGGTAAGAGCATAGAGTGAGTTGTGTACGAACTACTGAGAGCCTGATACCTGAATCATATCAATCGCATTATGGCAGTAAGCGGTGTTGCGGATCATGATGACGCTTTCAACCCTTATCAGTTGCTGTCACTTAGTGTCACTCGTCAGTGGGTTTCCGCCCCCTCCCCCTATACCACTTCTTTGAACCAAGGTCCCACAGACCCTGCAACCTGCCCTACAAAGTTGGTGACCCTCCGCATCTAAGGCCCCTTATCGAATCTTATCAGATGTTATCAGCTTCTGTCACACACCATCATGTCCACTATACCACTCTCGAAATCAAGGTCCCACGGTTGCTGCAACCTGCGCTAAGAATTTGGTGACACCCGCGTCTAAAGTCCCTTATCGGATCTTATCAGATGTTATCAGCTTCCTGTCAGCCACCACCCTATATCACTTCTTGAAATCACGGTCCCGCAGCTGCTGCAACTTGCGCTACGAATTCGGTCACCCTTCCCTTCTAAGGCCCCTTATCGAATCTTATCAGGTGTTATCACCTTCCTGTCACCCACCAAAAGTGTTCCCGTCCTGCCGTGTATATCACTTCTTGGAACTGTCATCCTATTTTTCTGCGACGCTCGCTATGAATTTACGTACACCGCGGGGGGTCCAAGACAGACGCCACACTGACCAACACATCACACACACACTCAGGACGCACGTCACACAGCACACACACCACACCTACGGACAGACATACTTAGCGAATTATATATAGTAGGATTTTTGAAGAAAAAAAATGCAGTCTATGGTAGAATTTCATGAAAGTCTCGTGGTATTGCTTCCTCGAGAGTTGCAAATTGTTTGAAGTTATCATTCCACTAGAAGCTACTGTTTATCAGAGTCTCAAATACATAACCTGAAACCAGTGAAACATTTCTAAAAGGGCGCGTCCCTCTAACCAGTATCGCAATCTTCATTAACAAAACAGGGCACATCATGCGCTGGGGGATTCCATCGAGCTCATCCAATCCCCCCCCCCCCCAAAAGCTCACTCTCCTGCCGGTTTTTACGGTTTTCTTGGCTTTTCGCCTTTTATTAACATTTTTTTTCAAAGCATACGTGGGAGAAAACTATTGGCGAGCTTGTAATTTCCCCAGGCTTCTGACAAGGGAAGGACAGTAGGTCGCAGTGACCATTTGGAATGAGATTGAGTGGGAGAGAGAGTGGAGGGCCTTACGGGGATTGCAAAAGCGTCTGTTATATCTGCTGCGGACTTCCCAGAGGAAGACTACGGGACTTTTAGGGGTAGTATAACGGCATTCAGTAAGAATTAGCATCATAAGGCTATTTCGCTCGAAGCATCTTGGCCGAGTGTATATAGTGTAGTTCGTTGAGGACGGTTGGGCGTGTCAGGCGGGATGAGTTTGGCGCGGTGCCAAACCCGTTCTTTACCAGTTGTTGAAGCGAGCAAATGATATGACTGTATCATATCGTTCGTATTACTCGTTTTCTACCACTTTTTGTCGCATGCGCGCTTCAACAAGAAGGCAGAGAACGGCTTTGACGGGGTGACACACTCATACTGCCTGACACGCCCATCCGCAGCGAACTAGAGTGTCGTAGGTCGCGCGAACACGTGTCGGGAGTCCGAATCCTTGATGCGTGTGCTCTTTTGCATTTTTTCGACAGTGGTCTCTGTGCACTCGAAAGCATTTTTGCATAACTCTTGTGCTTGATAATGTCGTCAAGGAATGTTTTTGAACTAATGGAGCCATTATGAACGATTACATGTAGAATACATGTAATCGTTCATAATGGGTGCTTATATATATTTCGCATAGTGCTGAAAGATGTTCTTCCCCAAGAACATTGTTGGCTATCGATTTCCTCTCTCATTGCTTGAAGCAGCTTATTTTCAAGTAAGAATGCGCTTCAACGAGCGAGTCTGCCTAGAAAAATAGCTTTGTTCTTCACCATCATGGCTAGACGCGAAACCAAACAATTTGTGCGCGAAGACGAGTATAGTTGTAGAAGCCTTTCACACAAAGTGGCTTTGACGTGATAGTCTTGCTGGAGATCATTATTGTCCAGACCTTCATTCGTCACTCGCATTTCGCATAGTGCTGAAAGATGTTCTTCCTCAAGAGTGGGGGCGCTTCCGCACCTGCTAGAAGTATTCCGCTCTTGTGAGTGAAAATACAAAAAAGCACACCCATTAAGGATTCAAACCATCGACTAGCACGTATCCATTCGACCACGCTGCTTCGAGAGAAGCAGCCTTTCGCCACTAATTCGTATAAATGCCGAATTAATGCTCATCCTGAAAGGCTTGGTCACTTCGCTCTGGGAGGTCCGCGCATGTAAGGAAGACTGTTTGGTAGTCTAAAGACCCCGTCAGTCCGTACATGTCTCATTTCGAAAGGCCATTCCGACCTACCATCCTTCCCCTGTGAGCACCTTACAGCACTGAACGCCATCCAACAGAAGAAGCTGTGTACGAATGAAACTCTGAAACACTCCGCAGGTTTACAGGACTGGATTCCAGCAAAACTGCCTTTTACAAGGTGGGTCGAGCTCAGAAAAACTCCCGAGTGTTTCAATACATGTACTACATCAGCTTCCATAGAAAGTCGGCGGATGCGTCTCAGACTTGAAATAGATGGAGCACTGGAAGGGAGAGACTGTGTATGGATCTACACTGCACGGGATGTTGCGCCCCAACCCACATATTATTGGGTTCGGATTCCAAACTGAGCCATCCGAATAGTGACTAAGCGCTTTTCTTTCGTTTAGCCGCCTTGGAGCACAATTGCCGAAACCCCCTTCAGAGAGTCAAATTGTCTTCAAATGCTTTCCGAAACGTGTTGAAATGTTCACAAAGGTTGTCTATTTTACACAGATGTTCAGAGCTGGGGATTCGTACATATTTTCGACTTTGGATGCGAGCTTTCTTGGTTTGAACTTCCTACAACCAGGGCACGCCATCGCGTTGTGATCATTTCCCTCTAAATACGACCCCTCCCCCAAATAAGGGTCTTAATACGACCCCCCCCCCGGTCACGAGGTTCAAATGAAATGAAGCGCAAAAAGGAAGAAGAAAATGAAAATAAAGAGAACAGGCATGAACTGTTCCTATGCCAGAAACTAACAAGGGAGGTCGTTCAGGCCGTGGTGAGCTTTTTCAAAACGGTTTGTTGCATGTTGTAGGGGTCCATGCGAGGACCATAGCGATGGGGTTCATTTTTGCTAAACGGTTCTGGGAATGTCAAAAAAAGGTCAAAAACAATTCGAAAAGAATGGGCTTTTTAAACCACCTTATTCCCCTCTATTCTAGCTGTAGCGTTGACAGTGTATAGTATGTAGGGTATTCTTTGAGCAGGCATGAAGAACAGCGCAAAATAAGGTCAAAATCCAAATGGTCTACTTGGCATGCGGTGAGCTGCATTGGAGTTTTCCGGTCATCTGCGATATCTCTTCAACAGGTCCTGTATCGCTAGTGTCGCAGTGGCAGATGGTGTGGTGGATAGTGCGACGGGCTCTCGGACGGTGGGTTTGTGGATCGGATCCCCTCGCCGACACATTTTTGCATTTTTCACATTTCTTGCTTCTTGTATTCCTGTATGCCCCATAATGTGTATGACCCGGATATACGCCATTTGAAGGCACATTCCATGCGGGAACGGTTCACAAATAGGCCTCACTCAATTATTGCGCTCGCGAAATACTAAACTTAAATACTAAACTACAAAAACTCTTCATGAAACTTGGGTTACGGCGGTTATCCGATGCTCTGATCATGAACACGACACTCATTTTTGAATATGGCGCAATGTGTCGCTAATTTGGTGCAAAGGCTTTCTCGTACTACCATCATTGTCAGTCTGCGCGGCGGGGCTATTTAGCGCCGTACTGGCCCCAGATGGCCTCCGCGGCAAAAATAAGTATCTGAACCGTGATCAGGACCATCAATTACCCCTACGTATAGAGTTACGCCGAGAAAAATTTTCCCGAGCTTTTTGTGTTATGTTGCCGGCCATGTCTCCAGCTAGTGGCTATCAGCCCCCCCCCCCAAGGAGTCGTTATCCAACATCGTTAAGAGGAAGCTTTTCATTTGCTAGTATGCAGACGCAGAATTAAAAACTACACAAAAAAGTGACGCACATACACTGCACTCCTCTCATACCTTTGATATGAGAAACAAAAACCTTTCTTCGGGCAAGTGGTAACGAGTTCTTTCTCGAAAGCATAGACGGTAAAAGTGAAGAAAATCCAGGATGCTCGTTAGTGGCTCCGAAGCTAGCAAGATGTTCTATGAAGACCTACTGAAGTTGAGGGGCAAGAAATGAAAAATTTCTGGCGGTTCGTCTGCCAGAGGGAATACTTAACGGAGGGTTCGCCTGTCACTGCCATCCAAGGGGTCAGGTCCATGACCACTAAAGAAACTCGAAAAAAATTTTTTCGCTGAAACCTCTCAAACAGGGGTAATCAATGGCCCTGATCACGATTCTGACAATTATTTATGGCGCCGACGTGATCTGGGGCCAGCGTGGCGCTAAAAGGCCACTGCGAGCGCGAAGGGATGCTGCATAAGCCCCTAAAGAAATTGCAGTGTACCTCACTGTATGCCAAGTAAGGCACTTGTATTTCGACCTTATTCAATGTTCTTTTTCATGTCTAGTTGAGAAACACTTTATAAACTCTATGTATTCTGCTTTACAGCTGAAACAGATGCGAATGAGATGATAAAACTTGCGTATTTTAAGCGATTTGTTTTTATTCCTTTTTTGACATTCCCAATAGCGTTTAGCAAAAATGAAACCCATCTGTGTGGTCCTTGTATGGACCCCTACAACATGCAACAAATCGTTTTGAAAAAGCTCACCACGGCCTGAACGACCTCCCTTGTAAGATTTATGCTAGACCATTATTATCGCGATCGTTTGATTGTACCTGACGAAATGCGTAAAGCTTTTGACTTGGTATGGAGTCAACAGTATGACATCATTTCTCCATACCAAAGCTCCAAAGCTATTTAGCGCTCTGCTGAGGCTGAAACTGGGAAAGAGGAAAGATTTCCCTCAGGCTAGGCTCAGTCTTAGCGAAGCGCAGGTGACCATAGTGTCCTACGTTAGCGCTGGCGCCAAGAATAAATATCATAATCGTAAACAGGATGTCAAATAACTCCCGTGTACAATTTTTTCTTCTGATGATTTAGGGTATTTTGGCGCCGGCGCCTAGGGCGCTTGCGCCGAAGCACCCTAAATCACCAACATCGACGAGTTTCGGAGAAGCGGAAGTGTTTAGGAGGTAGAAGTACCACTATAAGCAAATTTTCAGCCGAATCTGCCCTTCTAGAAAAAAAGTCGACAAAAAGCAGCCTGATTCCGGCAAACCGTTGTAGGACTAGTTCGATAGCGCCCAGAACCAGAACACAAACCAGAAAACTAATCCATTCTGCAGAAACGAAAGAGAAGAAAAAAACTCACCATGGGACATAAGCCAAAACTGGTAAATAACATTTGAATATTAGTTGTTCGCGGTCATGCGCTAATACAAACGTATTGGAGCGCGCTATTTTACGACCTGGAGCCAATTTCAAGCCAAACACTCGAAAAGTACCCCTCGGGTAAACACCATAATTTCTTTGAGAAGAACTAGGTTGGCACTTGTTACCCGATTTTGAGCGATTCCAAAAAATATCCCTTTTTAGGAATAGTTTTCCGTTATGATCCTTGCGTGATCATGGGGGCCAACCACAAGTTGCTACGCTTTGGACATCCATGGCAAGCTTCATACAAAAAAAAAAAAAAAAGTAAAAAAAAAAAAAAAAAAAAAAAAAAATAGGGGCCTTCTTAAAAGGAAAAACTGTGCCGGAAGCATGAAGCTTTCTACTTTCCAGCAAGATTTTCATTTTATCCCTAGGCCTGCTATTCGAAAAATTTCCCCGTTGTGATCACCCCGTGATCACTACCCCACGACCCGAAAAATCAACCCCTCTAACGCCATAAAACCTCCGCTTGGCTTAAGGACTTTGGTATGCTTCAGAAACGCATGTTTTTGCCAAGGATATCAGGAAATAGTTCACTGGGCGCCAATTGGCATCACCTCTGCAATGCGCCATGCATAGCGCTTTCACGCAGAGCTATTGGGAAGGTGCAACTTCTAGAAAGGGCTTCCTCCGTGCAAGTAGATGTGCTTCTGCGATAGAAAGGTCCGGAAGTGTACTTTCATCTGTTTATTTATTCATGGCGGATATTTATTGGCGCGGAGGTGGTGTAGTGACAAGTGGCGCGCTTACCACTCGCGCGATGCCGGGTTCAAATCCCGGGTCGACTCTCGCCTAGGCCAACCAAGCCTTCTTTTCCTCCGATGGACAGTAAAATGGTACCAGATTCGTCTGGGAGGATGAAACACTGACTCGTACACTCGTACTCTCCCACCGCAAGTCATCGTATAGGCCACATCGCATTCAATACGCCACTACGATCCTAAATAGAAGTAGAGTGCGTGCCCACGAAGAGGTTGATCAACGGCGGAGACTTTATCCTTTATCTTTTTTTTATTAATTCATGACGTCGTTGTGGGCGACCATCGTATTTCCTGTCATCGCCCGTTCCCACTTCTGCGCTGGCATGTTGCTTCTGTCTTGTGTGGGTCTCTTCAGGGTTCATAACATGGATAAGTCTTTCATCATTGAAGCTGAACGACATCTGGGTATCGCTGCACCCTCACTTCAGAAAGGTCCCGCGCTTACGACCCCCTCCCTCGAGGTCAAATACGACCCCCCCCTGTTGTGATGATCACAACGATGGCGTGCCCTGGTTCCAATAAAGTGAAGGAAGGATCGCGCAGCGAAGCAGCCTCGCCTGGCTAACTCCGTTTGGACGCACGCAAATTTCGCCACGAGCTCATCAATAAAGTGCCACGATCACCAAATCCGCAAAACTTGAATACATGTGTAAATTAACATCGTGGTCACCAAAATTATGTGCGTTCAAACGGCACTAGCTCGATCGCCTCACCAAGCCTGGCCGAAAAATGAGAAGCGCCGATGTCAGCTCACTTTTCGACTGACTAGATTCGCTGTTCCTTTTGTTCCCTTTTTTGTCCAGCGACTATTTACGGTCACTTTCGCTGCAGACACTAAGGCAAGTCAGGGGTGGCGCTGAAGTTTGCGCCACACCGTTCTCCAGCAACAGTTGGAGTGGGCTGCCGGCAACAATTGGCGGGTGGAAAATAGGCTGCCGTCAGCCGAACTTCCCCCTCTGGAGCTCTCCAGCATCTGAATAAAGATAAAGATGAAGATGTCATTCATATTGGACGGATGATCGGTCGGAGTGGCCGTTTAGAATAAAATCTTCATTTCCTAATGCGGTCCTGAACGGTGAATGCGAGTCCGGCTTTTCTGCCTACTGCGGACTTCTCAGAGCGAAGCTGCGAGGTTTTCAGTGTAAGCTTGCTTACAATACAAAAAGCATACTATATAAACAGCATACATTGCATGAGTTCAGTTGAAAGGGCTCGCGTTGTCGTCCCTCGATGGCTCAACATTAGATTGGCAACTAAGTAATTGCGGATTTTTTTCTGAATATCAATGACAATTTTTCATGGAACGAAATAATTTTATTCTGTAATGTATTGCCCATTTTTATCAATGACCTTTTGCCATCTTTCAGGCAGCATCATAATCCCACGTTCATAAAACTTCTGGTTTTTATTAGCAAAATCTGAATCAGGTGCGATTTGACATCATCATCATTATTGAAATTTTTACCATTCAAGGAGTTTTGTAAAGAGCGAAACAAAAAGTAATCTGATGGTGCAAGGTCAGGACTATAAGGCTGGATGTGGCAAAACCCCAACCAAGCTCCAATAATATTTGCCGAGCGATGTGTGTGGCCTTGCATTATCATGATGGAATACCACACCTTTTCGATTTGTCAATTCGGGCCGCTTTTCTTCAACAGCATTGTTTAATTTCGTTAGTTGTTCAATGTAGACATCAGAATTGATCGTTCGGTTGGGTGGTAAGAGTTCAAAGTAGACAATTCCTTTGTAATCCCACCAAACTGATAACAAAACCTTCTTTTGATGAATATCAGCTTTTGATGTTGTTTGAGCTGGTTCACCTGGCTTGCTCCACGATCTTTTCCGCTTGATATTGTTGTAAACAACCCATTTTTCATCGCCAGTTATCAGTCGTTTTAAAAATGGATCATTTTCGTTACGTTTCTTAAGCAAATCGCAGTTGTTAATGCGTTGCGTTAAATGCGTTTCTTTCAGTTCATGAGGAACCCATGTATCAAGTTTTTGAACATAGCCAAGCTGTTTTAAGTGATTTTCAATGCATGTATGTGATACATGGAGCTTCTCTGCGATCTCACGTGTTGTACTGTGACGATCCGAATCGATTATTGCTTTGATAAGGTCGTCATCAACTTCAACTGGACGACCAGAGCGTTCTTCATCTTTGAGTGAAAAATCACCAGAACGAAATTTGGCAAACCAATTTTGACACTGCCGTTCTTTTAAGGCTTCGTCACCATAAACAGCACATAACTTTTTGTGAGCTTGCGATGCGTTTTTCCCTTTGCGGAAATAAAAAAGTAAAATATGACGAAAATGTTCCTTTTGATGTTCCATTTTTCAACGAACGCCAAACAAAAACTATGCAACCAATCAAAAACTTTTTATACCGATTGATACTGAATTGCTAATAATAATAATAAATCTAATAACAAAATGAGTTTTACACTTACTCTACGTCAGCAAACCTAAAATTTCAACTGAAACTATCCATGAGTGAAATCGGCAATTACTGGATTGCCAACCTAGATTTGACGAGAAGCTTGGTGGGGTAAGTTGTAAATCTGAAACTTGGGACATGTTCGAGCCACTCAAAACAACCACAAAACAACAACCAGGTCGAAGTTAATAAATATTGTCCCCATCAACCACACAAACAAACAACAATAAAGTACAGCAAAAAAAGTGTCCTGCAAATGCCAAGAAGATACAGAGATGTTGGATTCTCCGAATTGCGTGGTTAACGTCAACACATAGTTCACAAGGGGATAAGACAGAACAGAACCTTAGCTATAGTTAAAAACTCGCATGTTACCAACCTATCCCCTTTTTCATTTCAGGCGCGTCAACCACAAGCCAATACGAAGAAGACTTAAATGGTGAGTGAAGAAAGATTTCTATGTGAAAGTTTCAGTTCCGAAAAATGCTGTGATGGAAGCAAACATCAATCAAGTGGCGATGATCGGACGACCGATTACCTCAATAGCAGTTGGCACGATATTTCCCCAAGGCGAGTGTGATTAACACGCTTGGCAGGACGCAATTCCACGACACTGAGCAGGCGCTGCGTAGCGCCTTGTCCAAGCCTTATGAAGGCACTATCAAGCTACAACACACCAACCCGAACTCCCACAACCCCCGCCCACCCTCAAATGGACGACGTATTTTCATTTGCTAAGTAAAATATGAAGCGAAGGGATTGTTGTGAGGCGGCTGCGGTGCTGTATGGATATAAGAGTACTTACGGAAAGCCGTTCTTACCGTAGCGGCTAGTAGCACGATGCCTATGGAGAACTCGTCCGAAATTGTTTTTGAGTCATTAAGAACGAAGCCTTTTCTTCGCAGTATTTCGACCGTTTCACCTAGTTTTTTCGCCAATTTCCCACTATTTAGCCCACTTTAGGCGAGTACCAAATTGTCGTGCCATTTGCTTCTAATGAGGTTCTACATCTTGTAGCACCACCAACAAGGCACTCTCCATTCCTCTACCCCCCCCCCGTGGTAGTAATGGGCACATGTAAAAATAAATGTCTAACAATAGGAGACCAGTGAGCTGCTTCAGAGAGAAAATACTGGCGATCCATGGTATTTCCTGACAGTTAACGCAAGCTATCGTAACGGCACATTTTTATGCAGTGGCAATATCTCGACCTTGCGTCGTCCAGCAGGGAGCAAATCCTTTTATTCTATAAAGCACTAACTTTATTTGTCGGTTTGTCAGTCTGTATTTGTATGATGTATGTAGTATGTATGTATGTCCATCCGCAAGATGATTCACGCCATGTAACAAGCAATAGGGAGGAAACGACCGCTAACCAATCTTTAGTCAATTGGTGCAAATGTATCAATCCCAGATTTTGATTGTGATAACATACTCCGCTAATATGAGGCAACCATTTAGCGCACTCCGAGCCATTGCAAGAGCTGTTCGCGTGGCAGCCGGAAGTGAGCACGTGTAGGGGGTAGGAAAAGGGGCGGGGTGAAAGGAGCGGGGAATGTAGGGTAGTGGGGAGGGTTGGCAGGAGTGTGCTGCTCGAGCAGAGGCGCACCGCAAACAGTGGAAACAAATGTGTCAGTGAAAGCAACAAGAGGAAAAAAGAGATCAACCGCTAGCAGAGTTGCGATCCATTCCATGTTGTAGCATCAATTCGTGGTATTGTTTTGAATGTGATACCACGTTTACTATATAAGATAACCATTTGGGTGTTTCGAGCCATTGCACGTGCTGCACGCCTTGCAATTAGACGTAACACGTCGCAGTTGGAGCATGTACCGTTGCTTCCTCCATTTCCTTTATAGCAGCAATCGTCTATGCAGCTAGGTTCTGTCTGTCTAGGTATGTTCACGTTTTCAATCCTGACGCGATGGCTAATACTGGTGCTGTTCTTTAACCCATAGCCAGTCCTCTAATCTGGCTGACTGGAACTGGCCTTACTACGAGAAAATGAAACAGCAAAGCAATACTCTCACAAGCGTCTTTACAACAGTGGCCAAAAGGCTGAAAACACTGCCCATGCTTGATGTTTCCGAAGCACTCCAGGATAGATAGAATAGATGGTGCTTTTGCGTGACACCTTAGTATGAAGTGATTTGACGTTAAACCATCCCATGACGTGGTTCAAACCAACACCCACAAACGGTCAACGAGGTATTCTTGTACTCCTACGTAGAGTGGGCACAGGCTTGAACATGTGGTTTAACAGTAACACTCTCACAGCTGCACAAGGTTCACGATATCCTCCAGTTGATGGGCCCCTCTATGCTGCGTATTGTTAAGAGCACCTAGAGCAAAGTCAAAATGGTTGGCAGGAGACACAGAGCACATTGGTCATTGGTCGGGGATTTTAGTCAAGTCCGTATGACTCCGCCCCTCCCTTTTTTTAGGGAATGGTACGACTCCCCTTCCCCCCCCCCCGGCCCTCTGTCCCTCCTCATCAAATCGAGCCGGGGTAAATAACACATGTGAAAGAGGAAAAGCCGCGAGACAATACGACCCCTCACCCTTCTACCAATTCTCAGATTTTCCCCAACTTCCTGCCACTTTTTCCAAAATTTCCCGAAAATTCCCTACTTTTTCCAAAAATTTTGCTCAAGCGGGGGCGGAGGGTATATACTACGTGTACTACATATGGAACAGAAACGTCACGAAAACGCAACCACCCCCTCTCCTAGTAGAAAACGACGTGAATACAACCTTCCCCCTAACAACAATGAGCAACTACGACTCTCCTCCTTTACAACGCTCTTGAAGCGAAAAAGCTCAGCTTAAAAACAAAGTTTTCTCGGCCCAAATACGACCTCTTCTCTCCTGGCGGCCAAATTCGACCCTCTACTGGTGATCCCACAACAACGACGAGCCATGAGGAGACATGGTGATCTGCGAAACTTTATGTCTCTTGAAGAGAATATATTGAAGTGGGTAGGTAGGTAGATAACAGCTTAGACATCTACCTACGGCCCTTTACAGCTGCGCAGCTCTATTCTAGGGTCCGCCCTGTCTCGCATACGCTATCGCCCTTTGTATTCCTCCACAAACGATAGCAGGTGGGGGCTCTTATCGGTGAATACTCGTTCTGGCAATATAAAGATCTTTAGCAGTAACGATCCACTTCCCTTATCGATAAGTGATATTTTGACGCGACTGGAGTTTGAGTTCTTGTTACTTACGCCTTTATTTTTGTGGTGTGACCAGAGAGGGGGGTAGGGGTCGTTTAGGGCCAACAGGGATTAGTGTGGGAAACATTAAAGTCACAAAAAGACGGGACCCGACATCCACCAGGGGAGCGGGGAGTAACACTTCAAAATCGTTGACCGTTTTCCCGCTTTTCAACCTCAAAGTGACGATATTCTCAGTGAGTTTGTAACGCTGCTAAGATTCCCCACTATACCCAGTGACCTATGATTTGACTGAGTAAAAAACTGGGAAAGAAATCAACAACATATAGCGGGTACAGCGAAGGCTGACGCCGTAATACATTTCAAAGTGTGAGAAAGAAATGTTTTGTCCTACTCTTGTGAGAAATACTTCATTCAGGAGAGTAACGAAAGAGGAGTGGGCTGAAGAAACATTTCCACCTCACTGTGCTGGACTAGTCTATTTTGCATCGCTTTCACTAATCAGACGATTGCTGAGTGCTGCTTATTCTCAACGTTTCTTCTGGGTAACTTATTTTGCTGCAACTTACCAGAATTTCGTTCCAAGCAAATGTTGCTGCTTTGGCCACAGTTATGGAACACAGTGGCAGTTTACTGTAGGGTACCAGCACTAGCAAGCTAATCGTTACGCTCAGGTCAATGATATCTCCTTTTTCAGATTGACGACATCTTCATCACTGGAGTGCTCGCCAAAGCAGCTAATGTCAGTATTGAA
>MU915298.1:5185-17598 GCA_036418165.1 Cooperia oncophora
GAGTGAAAAGAAATCTATGGAAACCGGTGGTTTTTGAGCCTCTGTGAGCTTAAAATGACTTGAAACTTCGACCAGTTGCTGAGTGGAGGGTCCTTATAAAGGTACTATTGGAGTGGAAGAGGAAAATAGCCGCGAATGGGGTCTTACCTGAGGCACGTCATTGAGAATGAGCGGCTCTGAGCGGCTTGTCGGGCGGTTTCTACAACGATCGTAGTGGTGTTTAGCCACAAGGATCCATGGCTTAGTGGATAGAGTGGAGGTTTCGCAATCGGACAGTGAGGGTGGGGTTGATGGTTCGGCTCCCCTTGCGTCGCGGCTTTTTGCATTTTTTATGTTTCGCTGTTTTCGCTTCTTATAAATGTCTGTTTATGAATTTTAATCGGATTTCTACCATCTATAGGCACATTCTAAATAGTTATACCCCATAATTCGGTGCTAGTTGAACAATTCCGATTTTCACATACCATTAGGTAAGAGCTTCTCTCAAAGTTGATCTTTATATGTTATTCAGTGCCCTGACCACGACTATGGCAGTTACTTTCAGCTGCAGTGCCATTTATCGCCATTTTGGAGCCACTTCTATCTCCCACTGTAGTCGCTATGTACACCCATTTGAAAGACTTTTCAGGGGGGCCCCAATTTTTTTTTTTTCTTTGGGGGGGGGGGGGGGGGGACGCCAGATTGGTTTGACGTCAAGAATAAGTGTCAGAATCGTAATCAGGATCATCGATTACCCCTATAGGCAAACTTTCGGCTAAAAAAATTTTTTTGACTTTCTTGAGTTGTGGTAGACCATTTGGTCGACAGTGATGACCGGAGTCTCACACCTTCGAAACTTCGATGACGTAACGATGACGTGGCGGGCCGCCGGGCAGCCGTATCGCGGATTCGGTGCTTATACCTGTATGGTTTTCATTCATTATTTTTTCCATTCTAACTTTTTTATAAGGTCCATTCATACTTGGATATGGGCATGTTTGTCGTCCCCTTACCGATAAAAAAGACTAGTCCAAATTTCGCCCCTTTTTCAAATGCACCTGGAGAAATGATAACCTCCTTCTTCTTCTTTCTATGAAGTTTATTGTTTTCGTTAGTTTTATGTTTCTGTACCACTGAATGGAAGTGTTTCAGTAACGAGGAAAGTACAACTTCTACAGAATGACACCAGGGCATAATAAAATATACAATCCCAAAAAAGTCAAAAAAAATTTTTTAGCCGGAAGTTTGCCTATAGGGGTAATCGATGACTCTAATTACCGGTTCGCACTTCATGTCTTGGCGGTCAACGCAATCTGGCGTCAGAATGGCCCTAAAAGTCTCTCAAATGGGTGTACATAGCGACTACAGTGGGAGATAGAAGTGGCTCCAAAATGGCGATAAATGGCACTGCAGCTGAAAGTAACTGCCATAGTCGTGGTCAGGGCACTGAATAACATATAAAGATCAACTTTGAGAGAAGCTCTTACCTAATGGTATGTGAAAATCGGAATTGTTCAATAGCACCGAATTATGGGGTATAACTATTTAGAATGTGCCTATAGATGGTAGAAATCCGATTAAAATTCATAAACAGACATTTATAGAAGCGAAAACAGCGAAACATAAAAAATGCAAAAACTCGCACGCCGAGGGGAGTCGAACCATCAACCCTTACCCTCACCGTCCGATTGAGAATCCTCCACGCTATCCACTAGGCCATCCGATCCTTGTGGCTAAACACCACTACGATCGTTGAAGAAACCGCCCGACAAGCCGCTCAGAGCCGCTCATTCTCAATGACGTGCCTCAGGTAAGACCCCATTCGCGGCTATTTTCCTCTTCCACTCCAATAGTACCTTTATAAGGACCCTCCACTCAGCAACTGGTCGAAGTTTCAAGTCATTTTAAGCTCACAGAGGCTCAAAAACCACCGGTTTCCATAGATTTCTTTTTCACTCCTTTTTTGGTATTTCCAGATGCGCGTAGGAAAAATGAACGTCACTTTGATACTCCACTGCACGTACCACACCATGCCCAAGAAAAACCGGCTTTCAAAAAGCGCTCCATTCCTGAACGACCTTCCTGGTTAAGAAGCCATTCGATAGGCATTAAGCCTCACTAGTCGCTGACGTGATTTTCTAGAGAAGCTAGGACAAGTGAGAAAATCTAATGTCGAAACATTCGGAACAACAAAATTTTTTGAATGCTAGCTGTCTGAGCTAGCTGCTTT
Organism: Cooperia oncophora; assembly: GCA_036418165.1. Classification (NCBI taxonomy): domain Eukaryota; kingdom Metazoa; phylum Nematoda; class Chromadorea; order Rhabditida; family Trichostrongylidae; genus Cooperia; species Cooperia oncophora. Next base: position 7,395 of record MU915298.1, read on the forward strand.
CTGGCTCGTTGAAAACCATAGCCCTCAAACTTACGAGTGGAAAAAACGAGGGTTTTTACATGAAGTGGCGAACACTGCTGAAATCCCGTCTATCCTAGAGCATAATGCCAATGACCATGACACGCTACTCGACTGCGACTGCGCGCAAAGACAAGCTTGTGATTCGCCAGTAACTTCAGAAGCTAGCAGGAGGTTAACGAGGGGCAACTTGCCAAACTTGCCCCTCCCAAGCCGAACAGCGTTAATAAGAGTCTAACAAACATGGTCGAACTGCTTGACCCGCTATGTTGATGGAGAAATATCCCGGGGAGGCAGAGCACGAGAAGCCGAGAAGCATTTCGAAATGGTGCACTCAAGAACCCAAACAATCCTGCAGACAACTGCCCTAAGACAATCATGTATCAACAGGAATGTGCTAAAAGCCTCTATCTCGACCTCATGGGGGAAACTTAAAATTGAATAGGCCGGGGAATGGCGCAATTTATAGCCACAAAGGCCGAAACACTGAGGCGAAATCCGGATAAGCTGCCAACAAATCTTGGTGGCAGGCTTTTCTCGGAAGCTATTCAACCTGGTCATTCACCACGGATTTGTTCAACCCTAAAAGCGCTTCTGTACCTCGCCTGTAAGCGTTTATCTGAAATAGATCTACCAACCGTATCACTGCTGGATAGAGGGACCGTTTTTCAACCTTTATGGACCTTTGTTGTTGCTTTTTGCGGACCACTGCCACGTGTTTATGGCTCATGGCCTGGCCTGGAAGAGTTTAATGACTTTCAATGATAGCCATCACGTGTCAGGGCAGCTCATAAAAGTCGTAAAGGAAAGCGTCGAGATAACGCAACACTGGAAGCTGGATCACCCTATTTTATGCAGACATTTCTCATTATGGTGTGGGTCGAGACGATTGTAATGTGCCGTTCCGTCGCTCGCGGCGATAGGGGCAGCGCGCGACAGAACGGCACATTACATTACATTATTGTCAATAGCACTTATGTTATAATTTGTGTTATCTAGAATAAATTTTGACCGAGTCCGACTTAAGGGGGGGGGGGGGGGCGTTTTGTTCTAGTTGTTATCAATCAAGACCGGGGCTCCATGTGGAGACCTGTAAACTCCTGTAAAGCCATGCAATAGCAGGAGCAGCTTGACAAGAATCTACAGGGTACGGATTCATTGCTATTGCCTGAATTGAATCGGAAACGTTCAACGTAATAGAAACTAGCAAAAGAAACCAACAAATGTGCTTATTGCCCCTCCCAATGTGGACAGCCGCTATATTTTCTTTCGAAATAATTCTAGTTCATTGCAGGTTGGCTGCCGGAAGTATCCCACTCTGAATGTAACGGTATGCTGTTGCGATGAAGATTTTTGCAACCTGCCGGATTCCGTGAAGCCCATTGAGTCACGGTGAAGTACGGTCTTCGCCTCATTGACAAAGTCGATTTAAGCTCTCAGATTCGTTGTAGAACCCTCCTCAGGGAACCGGTGTTTGAACTTTTCATGATCTTTTCGGTTGGCTAGCGTTCAGAACTTCTCCTCATTCGCTTGTCTAGAGGGTAGCTGCTTAGATGCCATCACAAGGCACACTGCACGCTAATGGCATGGACGGCCTCAGTCCCATCATTGCGTCTGCTCAGTTGACGCGCCCATGGCTGAAGGATGTACCAGTGAAAGGTGCGCAAAGTTAGGCCTGACTCCGCCCATCGCTGACTCCAAACGCAATTTTACGATGCACCGTTTAAGACTTAGCAGACCTTGTACCAGCTCGCTTTCAACGCTTGTTCCTTCATAGTTTGCAGCTTCAGCTCATCAGAGACTTTGTGCAATATTAATGACTGCCCCTGATTAGATTAGTTTATGACGCCATCAGCATATCATCTGCGCTTATTTAAAAAATAAATGGAGCTTCATTTGTACAACACGGGAATACTCGCTTCTTCAGAGGATACTATCGGTTACGTAATAGGTCTGAGCTGTTGCTTATTCATGTTCAAAGCTGTTATCTAATAAACATTTCTGGTTTTCATTGTTAACAAGTACTGAAATGTAAACGGAAGGAAGACAAGAAACGAGAACCAGAAAGTGCAGCACTGCTAAATGGATGAATGAATACATAAAGGTGCCAACCGCTATCTAACAACGCGACTTGTTGGCACGGTGGTGCCAGCGGTAAACTCGTCCAAAAATGCTCGTCCAATACCGCAGAACAAAGGCTTCTCCGCGAATTGTTGGTCGATTGCCTTGGCTTTTTCGTCGTTTTGAACAGAGTTACGAAAGTTCATCGTGTCTTATGCCATCAATTGTACTATCTACTTAGCAACCCACTTTCTACGTAGATTCCTTCCGTTCCGCTTCCGGATCAGCTGATCGTTGGCTTGTGAACGCGCAACGTGCCAGGCTTGGAGCTCTCCGCTCTTTCTCAGTTTCCTTTCCATTTTCTTATTTTGCCATGGAAGTCATTAAATATTCGCAGCCTCTCATTCCTTATTTTTGGAAAATAACCTCAGGAACTTATGTTTCGAACCTAATACGCTCCTGTGTCTATTTAATTAGAACCGTGAGCAGACCTTTTTCGATGATCGCGAAAGACATTCACCACTGACTGCAGCTAGAAAAATCTTCGAAACCTAATGACGTCCTGTGTCTATAATAAGAACCGTTGAGCAGACCTTTTTCGATGATCGGAAACACATCCACCACTGACTGCAGCTAGAAAATCTACGAAATGAGACTGTACGGAGAGCTGTTGGACATTGTTGGAAAGTATGGACTCTAGATCAATAGCCAAAACTGACCAGGGAAGGTCAACAGGTCTTACTGGCCATTTCGAATAGGGTGCACACCGTTGTACGCCCCCTGCTGCGGTGACTCAATATGCTCACCTCGTCATCCGGGCAGTTGATTAGGGCGGTCGTCAACGGGTGCCAGGAACTATTTGCTTTTTCCAGGCTAATTTAGTCATTTTTTCCAACTTTTCACTGTTTTGGCTACTTTTTCCCAGATTAGCAGCTCCTTATCTTCACAAGGTGGAAAAAATGACTAAATTAGCCTGGAAAAGCAAATAGTTCCTGGCACGCGCTGCGGCCCGTTGACGACCGCCCTAATCAACTGCCCGGATGACGAGGTTTGGACTGAACGATACTTTAAAAGAAGTTATAGAGGTTTTTCCTCTCGCTTTTCTCTCTAAAGCGAGCTGGCCTCCAAGCGGCTGGGGCTGTACCGGCGACATAACCACTTTCGCGCAAAACGGGTGTTATATCCGTGTTCACGAAGTAAAATAACCACCGGGGACGACATCTAGCGAAATCTGAGATTTTTACTCTAACTCCAAAAAATGTGGCGTTGGGTTAGTCATAATGAATATTGACGGTAGCTCTAGCCTATCATCGATGAGTGGTATTCGTGCTGAATTAAAGGCAGTTGGCACGATAAATCGCTATACAGATGTAGGATTTATACGACTGGCTTAACAGAATTCCGTGACCTCGGACAGGCGCTCCGTGGCTTTTCCAAGGAGGGTACCCCTATAACGCCCTATCGAGCAACAACATTCCGTCCCAAACGGGAAACTCGTCCGAAATCGATTTTCAAGTCACTGAGAACGGAGGCTTTTTCTTCGCCGGATTTTGACCGTTTCACTCCGTTCTTTCGCCATTTCCCCACTACATAGCGCCCTACTAGCATTTTAGGCCGAGTGGGAAACCATCGTGCCAACTGCCTTTAACTCGTTGGCCTTGCATTTTCTTGAAGAACAGTATCTATCTCACGTGTTGGCATCATCTTCATAATTGTCCTGATAGTAAACGGAGGGGGGGGGGATTTCAGCAAGAATAGTCATCGGTGACAGGCGAGCTCCAGTGTGTTCACACTCTACTCATAGAATACCCCACGTTTTCAAAGTTGGGTGTGATTTGGCTAGCAACGTATCTGTAGGGGTTATTTGACCCGCTGAACATGAATATCCGACTAGTTGAGTGCAAAAACTTTTGTGAAAAGTCTTACGAGGACAAGCACAAGCACCTTTGAAGCCACGAGGGGTCTACACTGGTGAAAAGCTGATCGCAGGTCCTACAGGCGAGAACGGGCGAGCAGGGATGTTCGAAGCTTTGTTGACCATGTTCCTAGAAAAGGCAAGAGAGTGAAGACATGGGAACTGATCCGTGACTTCATGCTTATCAAACCCGATCACTACCAGTTGCGCTCCACTGCCACGTTTGATTATCCTCTCCTCACTTATTTGAAGACGCTTCCACAACTCCATGAGATAGCATGTGAAACAACAAGGCGGGAGAAAACCCTCCATAACTCTGTTCAGAGAGTCGTTCAGCAAATTTCAAGGGAGTCGTTCAGCAAATTTCAAGGAAAGTTTTGAGCTCAGCGTCACAAGGCGTGCACAGCGTACATCATATTGCAAGTGGCCGGACACTTGCAATATGGATGTACGCTGTGCACGCCTTGTGAGACCTGAGCTCAAAACTGGCGGACTGACCTGTTCACCTTCCTTCGTGAGAATTTGTGTAATCATCCATGATGATTATTTGGAACCACTAGTAACACATGGTGAGCGTCCTCACCATATGTTACTGGTGGGTTGAAGAACTGGAGAATGAGATAATCGTTGATTTGGGAGGATTGGAAATTCTGCGAAACAGGAAAGTATACTTATTGGTCAGGAACTAGACAATGGGGAAAATCGGAATCGATGATAACACTGGATACGTTACCGGAGGGCAGAGTTGGTGTAGTGACAAATGGCGCGCTTACCACTCCTGCGCTCCTGGGTTCAATACCAGGTCGACTCCCCCAGGCCAACCAAGCCTTCTACCCTCCGGGACGGTAAATTGGTACCAGATTCGTCTGGGAGGATAAAACACTGACTTGTACATCGGCTGGCCACCGCAAGTCATTGTATAGGCCACATCGCATTCAATAAGCCACGATTCTGAATGGAAGTAGAATGCGTGCCGCATCCCACAAAGGGATTGATCAACGGCGAAGAACCTTATCCTTTTTCAGGTTACTGGGAACTGCGACTGCAAGTGGAACGAACAGGAGATCAATCGATTCGTACCCATCGTGTTTCCTCGTATGGCCTACTCTTCCAGTTCTCCGATTCTCCAGACCGATGCGTATACTTCCTTTTCTTGGGGTCCCGGATTCTCCCTATTCAGCAGTTTCCTTCTCCATTGCCGCTCGGTATGGAGTCAGACTACAGTCTTGTTCGCAGTGGATACTGGGACGTTTCAGGGAGGGGGCTTGGTTTGGCGCGGCGGGGGTGTCAGTCTGTTCTCCACTAATTGTGGAAGCTATCAAGCAACCGCTGTACTGCAAACTCAGCCCCCGGAATGCTCCGGCGTTCGCAACGAAGAAAACAATAAACGCCACATCTAGTGGTCAACAGTTCTGCGTTGGTTCTTGATTGGGAAAGCTCGAAAACGAAAAAAAATGGGAACTTAATAAGTTGAAAAATTGATTAGAGCATAATGATGCCTTTCGTATCTCACTGACCATAAAGCGTTGAATTATGCATCAGAAAGCATCTGCGAAACTCATCATCTCAACTGCTGATTTCTGAAGCTGGCCCAGAAAACGGAGTAGGGCGAAAAGATTCCACGGCACCGAACCCGGAATATACCACTCCTTTTGCGCAGAAAACACTTGCAAGTTTCTCGAATAGATGTTTTTTCACAACAATGGCGAGAAGTTGTTCTCACATAGTGAGCATCGCTCAAAAAGACCCATGCAAAGAGTGGAGATTCTGGAGCGGACCATATTTTCAGCACTCGTGCACCACGAAAACCCGGGAAACAGTGCAGATGTAGACATGCGTTCATACGTTGCAGCAGCATCCACCAGCGACCAGCAACGTCTCGAGGGGCTACAGAAGTATAGGGTCAGATGTCAGCGACCAGCGCGTCTAGAGTGAGGCATTGGGGGCGATTAGGAAGTACCAGCCGTCCACATTTATCGCCCATACTCTGTTCACTCCTGGACGCAGCTCCCTGTCACTGGTGGTGAATGCTGCTAAGCTGTGCTGGCCGGTAGATCGACACCTATACATCCCTGGCCGGCAAGACCCTGTCGGTCGCTGGTGGACGCTGCTGGTCGCTGCTGGACGCTGGTGGATGTTGGTAGGCGCTGCTGGTCGCTAGATCACTATCTTATACCTTCCTAGTCGCTGACGCTGCCGGACGCTCGGCTCGTAACGCTAGTGGTCGCTAGTGAATGCTGCTGGTCGCTGCCGCAAGGTATGAACGCAGCCCAACAATCATAGAAAGACCGAACTAACGCACGAAGACAGCACATCCTCTGTCAGTTCGTCGTGGGAACCGCTTTTGTAGCCTAGAAAAGTTTGAAGGCTCGCAAACTTTGCAGAACATCCTTGGAGATTCCCCGCGTTCTATTTATGTACTGAAGACCAGCACATTCTTTCAACTGGGAAACAACCAATTTTTTCAAGAGATGACAAGACCGTGATAAGTTTTGTTAGAGTGATGGCGGGTGTCTCTGAAAAGTTTCTCTAGCAAGCTTTTCTCCTGTATAAACAACCTCTTCTCCCATAGCAAACCTCTTCTCCAATATAACGTCCCACTTCTTCCATCTACTTCAGCCAGGAACGGAGCCCGCAAATGTCACTCGTGGGTAGTGAGGTCTACGTCCAGTCCAAGGGAAAGCTTTTGCACGTCGATTGATAGCGTACTGGCTTCAAATGCATACCCCATTACATTCGCGTAGGCATTAGGTCCTCCTCATCCGTGCACCTTTCGTTCCTGAATGACAAATAGAAGGCAACAAGGGAAGCATGACAGTTCCTCTGCCTCTGACTTGGAGCAAACTCTCAGGGTAGAATGTGACTTCAAGCTAAGGGCTTCTCAAGAGCAGTTCGAGCTCATCAGTGTGAAAAAGATGGGTTCATTGGGAGTAGGGTCCAGGCAGACCTTTTTCATGCTGATTTCATTATGTGTCGCGAATGGTGTCACGTTTGTTCATATCGAAATATGCCCATTGGTATGCCGCGACAGCTGTCAGAGAATGGACAGGCCGGAATTTTCAAGGGCATACTTCCTCATTCTACTCGTACTATAGGAAATGTGGAACGAGGGCAAACACTGACACACAGCAAACCACAACGTAACGTAGTGATCCGAAAACGGAACAGAAATCATAGAACTCAGATTTCATATTTTCTTCTATCAAATTCCTGACTTCCCTTAATTTGAGTCTCTGATTTCTGCTGTTGATACATTGACTTTCTTCGTGCCGTGACTCGCCTTGTTCTTTTCAGCCAGTCGGATCGCCCGGCTGACGCCGAGCTCTCCTCCTTCCCTTTAGCCCGGCTTCGCCAGGCGCACATCATAACGGGAACGGAATTTGTTAATTGCCTGAGCTGCTCATATTGCGCGGTAGTGGTCAAATCATAATAGACAGAGCAACCTAGCGGATTCTGCACTCCTCAGTCCACCCTAATATTTGCAGTAGGCGTGCTGGTTTGGGCAATAACGCCCATTCTATACGTAGATCGTAGAAATAGATAGGAAGTACAGTCGGCCATGAGCGCAATATCAATATGAGTTGCACAGTAGATGAACAAATTCCGTATTATTACCCGCATCACAACGCCAACGATGAGCGCTCAACCTCCCATTAATATGCAATCCACCTGCTGAAGTTGCATGAATGACTGCAGATGCCGATATTTGGGCTACGTTCGTTGAATATTTTTCAGACTACCTTATTATTCGTTCTCAGCAGAGATTAGAAGTTGAAAAGAAAAAAGATATATGACATATTGCATGAACTGGACCGACCGACTGAACGACAACGGCAATGTTTCTTATCAGGCCCTACCATACTATGTTATCACTTCTTGTCACTCCCAGTCGATGTCCTGTATCATATCATGAACTCGAAACGCGTTTAGACCTCAGAAGAAGACGACCACGTCAACTGCTAAATAAATATTCCACCTAAAACCTCGAGAGGCACAGCAATATTAACGAATCATACAACAATGCCGAGGTTACAGCAAGAGAGAAGTTGGAGAATATATGAAAACAGCGTCTAAACGATGCTGTGATCCGCGCTATGTACTCGGTGATCCTCTCTTTCTGACGCCTCTTATCAGATCTAATCACCTGATGTCATTCCCTGTCACCCACCACTAATGTTCCTGTCCCATATCTTGTATCATATCTTGGAGTCAGTCTAAACGATGCTGTGGCGCGTTATGGACTCGGTGACCCTCCCCTTCTAGCGCCTCTTATCAGATCTTATCAGCTGATATCATTAACTGTCACGCACCAATAATGTCCCCGTCACAGCCCCTACACAACTCCTTGAAATCAACTTCCCACGGCTGCTGGAAGGTCGCTATGAATTTCGTGACACACACAGACATACATACTTAGCGGATTATATATAGTAGGATCTTCTCTTCAGTGATTGACATTGTCAGCTCTATGACCTCAAAAATTCTGAAACATTATGGAAAACCAAAAACTAAAAGTATAAACGAAATGTGAACATGTCTTACTGTTAAATGTTTTTTTTTGCCTCTTAACTTTTGCATGCATCAAAAACCAACAGGTAAGTGAGATCCATCAAGTAGACGACCAACAGTGGTGGGTAGTAGAAAAACGGAGAACCAAAAGGCTATACAATCAATCATTTGCTAATGAATAGACAGATAGGTGAAGTGGTTCAGTGGCAAGTGACACGCTTATGTACTATGCGCACTGTCCGAAGGTCAGGTTCCGGATCGGCTCCCGTCCAGGTCAGCCAAGCCTTCTACTCCAGGGGACAGTGGATTGGTACCAGATTTCGGTTCGGAGGGCAACAAAACTGACTTGTACATCGGCTGCCTCGCAAAGTCCTTGTATTGGCCACGTCGCAGTGAGTAAGCTATTAACGATCCTGATTCGAGGTAGAATACGTGGCGTACCCCAAAAGGGACTTATAAAGCCCCACCTGCTTGCTATTCCTCAGTTTTCCGGCACTACGTTCTTTCCAAGGCAAGTTAAGCTCAGTGAGTCATACTACCTGGGAGAAATTGATAGTCAAAAGAGGTTGGCCTAAATTTTCGAAAAAGGGTCTAATAATGCTCAAAGGGTGAGGCGAAAGGAAGGGCATTGGAGCTTTAGTGTTTGATTAGCTCATTCTCGAGAAGAGGCGACAGTGTATCCCTTTTCTTTGTGACTATTTTTTGCATCAACATATTCTAGGCCAAATCCGCTTAACATTCTATTTTTCATTCGTCAGCTTTTTATTGCTCTTTGTCCCGTTGGCACCAGTGAGCACTTTTGGACGGCGTTGAGTTGCACGTGTTCTCATCCGAGCGCTTATCTGCAGCCCGTGGCAAATGTGACGGCCGCCATGGAGGGCGGAGAACGCCGTCGTCGTCGTCGCTTCGGTGTTATCGCCTTATTTGCCTATTTAAAGGCGGCCACCACATCGACACCCTGTCGGCTCATATTCTTGAACTAGTACGCTTTAGCGATCGGACATTTCCCCATGCTTGTTGCGCTATTCTTCATTTGTGCTACTGCCATCATTGTTACTCAACCATTGAGATGCTATGAGGGTGAGTGAGTCTCAAATTAATTCTAAGTTGCCGTGAACCATTCCTTGTGAGTCTGGGAGTGGTATCGCTGTCGTTTTCGGCGTCCGACTAGGTGGGGGAGGGGGAGGAGTGGGCAGGGTACATCATCGTTGTGTGAAACACGTAGGCGATCGTACTTTTTCGCTGATGAGGATGGGGCCGTAATTGGCATTCGGAGAGAGGAGGGGGTCGTATGTGTCGAGAGAAATTTGCTGCGTTGGTAAATTTTTTTTCTTGCTGCTGAGTTTTCCTGTGATTTTGCCTGTTTCATATGTACTGTACACGCCTGCCCCCTCATCCGCTCGACAGAGAAATTTTTGGGTGAAAAGCTGGAAAATGTGGGAAATTGGTAGGGGTTGGGGGAAGGGGGGGGGGGTCGTACGTACACTATCATTTTGCATATCAGGATGGTGCACCCTGGGGGGGCATTCTCTCGTTTCTGTTAATTTACACGTGTCACCTCGGTTAAACCTGTACCTGTCTAAAGGAAACTTATGCCATTGTACAGCTTCGCAAGAATCTACAGGTCGTGTAGGCGATCGCTGGAAACAGTAAAAAGCCCCCGCCAAGTAAAACTGCGTCTCGTTTTTTCCTGTTCAATTC
>MU915299.1:0-15911 GCA_036418165.1 Cooperia oncophora
TCGTTCTTCAGGTCGAACCGAATTTCCGGACAGACAAACAAACTTACAAACAAACAAACTTACAAACAAACAAACTTACAAACAAACAGACGAAGCGAATTATATATATGGGGTGATTCTAGCACAAGACTTGAACTCCACTTCTCATATTCCGGTAACCCTAGGGGAAGGCGCACCATTACCTCAAACCAACGATCTGAGAAAAGCGTCGTAATAGAGGGCCACCACATTCCCAAAGCGTGTTGAACCAACAGTGGCACGTTCAATCCAGAATCAGCAGAAGAAGACAAGCACCCTCCGTGGATGGCAGAATGTGGTAGCAACTGATATGATATGATTAGGGTAAGATTTGATTAGGAGCGCTTGGCGGCGCGTGTTTTTTCAAGTGGAGAGCGCTCTTCAGCACGGCTGGAGCTACCTTTACACCCTACTCCTCAAGCGGTGCATGCAGGAACGGCGTGCAAGCAGGACTCTTCGGCAGCACGTGTGAAGCAATGCGGCGATTGAGCGGCAACTAATGCCGTGGAGCAGAAGAACGCTTCAGCGACTTATCTGGAAGTTTGCCTAATTCCCCGCATAATTTATGGGAGTGGGAGAGAAAAGGGAGAGTCGGTAGAAATTGATGACCCGTACGCTACTTTGCCTCATCAGGGGCTACAGTGTAGTAGACACTACAATGTGCGTTGGAAATTCTATAAATAGCTACGAGGGATGTTCAATGTATTCTCGGTATAGGCATGAAGGAAAAGGCAGAAAATTCTGAAAAAAATTTGTTTTCCAACATAGTCCCCCATTACCTCAATACACTTGTTTGCTCGGGAACCCAACTTTTCATTACCCTCTAAAAATTATTTTCCTCCTTATCCCAAAATGTGCGTTGATTGGGGATTGAGAAGTAACCGCAAATCATCTTCTCAATTTTTTTCATTTTCTCGATTTCTTATCATTTTTTCTCAATTTTTCTTCTAAATCAGTATTTAAACATTGTCGTCATTCTGGTCTTCTTTCAGCAGATAACTAGAATAGCATTATGATAACTGAATGAAATTTTGTATTTATACCCTCAGGGAGTGTCGTTACCTATTGAAATGATATAAATTCCTTCGTCACTGCTAACTTACCCCGATACCGAGAATACTTTGAATTGAACGGCCCTCCTAGTTTCATGTCCCTGAATCAGGAGTTTTACCAGCGGTTAGTTTCATATCGCTAAGTAGTTTTGATGAAATAGGCTTACAGTGGTATTAAATAAAAAGCGCTCGAGGACCAGCAAGACTAAAATACGCATAAAAGGCAAGAAGCAATATGTGCACGCGATGACGCATGTGCCTCTATGGCTTCGACAATAATCGTGCCTCATACCTCATAAAATTGAATACTTCCCCACAGCAATGCAGTAATCAGCCCTTGAAAAATTGAGAGGATTTACATTTTTTCATGCATTTTGTGGTTCTCATTCAATGGACAGGAATAGATTACTAGGTCCTGAATAATGATGGATGAAAGACACATCTTACGAATGCGAGCCGTCGATGGTGGAATTCAAATATGTTTGCAGAATCTAGGTTGACTTTCCAGTCAGGAGAGAGTCAGACTAACCCGGCAAAACTCCAAATAGCCTGGATCTTTTAAGGCGAGTAGAGGCGCAGGTAGCCTCCGTCGCCTGGGCGAGTGACACCCAACTGCGGGACGGAGCAGACACATACATGGAGGTAGACAGATCCCTATCTTTTGTCTGTGGAAGCAGAATAAAGAAGGTGCAATCTAGTGTTAATTTTCAGGTCCCACTCATCCCCTAATTCCTACAACAAAGCGTTTCGTTGAGCGGTAAGCAGGATGCCTGCTTTCTGGGAGGGCTCGATGTAATATGCCCCTAAACCACTATTAGAGCCACGGTCCGCAACTAGGTATAGAAGTGGAAAATATGGCGTATGAAGGGTAGAAGAAGAGAGGATTGGACGCTCGTGGGTGGTTCTGCGCCGAACAACGCATGTACACGTTTATACGGCAAAAAAATGCAAGGGAGGGGCGCTACAGCGCAATATAGGTTCAGTGACGCCTCCTTTTCTCCAGTGACTCCGCCTCCAGACTCCGCCTCCAAGGCCCTCCTTTCAGTGGAAAAAAACGAAGCTGCAGGACGAAAAAGCATGAAAGTCGTCACTTGTACGGTCGTAGAGTTCATAACGGGAATTAGCTGTGCGGATGAGGGCGCCGTGTTGAAGATGGAAACAATTGGGCAAACAAACTGGGCTCGGAATGGGGTTCTATCTGAGAGGTGGCATGTTTTTTGTGTTTTTTCACTATCGAGTCACTCAGTACCTTGACGTTCTATATGCGAATCCCCAATCCATTATTTGTGATGGCGAGATGAGCGCGGCTTCACCTTCAAGCTATATGGCGGTTTCACACCAGAATAACGCGGAAATTTCGGACAAGTGCGACATATTTCCTCTCAGATATTCGGTCCATTTAGAACAATCCTTGCCATCGCGCTGTATTGGAATATGGGAAAGCCAGGGAAATCATAAATACTCTTCAAACTCGAGCTTAATAAGCATCCTTCCGAGAGATGGAAACTTTGAAGGATATTGAAGTTACCATGAGTAAAATAATATCAAAAGAAACCCTTTTACCGTGAATGAATTTGGTATTTTTGATACTGAACATGATGATATTAACTAATGGAACGGCGAGGTAGATTCAAAATGAGCATCACAACTGAAGAGAGCCCCTCCTCGTTTGCGTGTTCCCTTTGTTATTTTTCCGGGACAAAACAAAAAACTCCGTGCTCAGGGCTCGCTACTGCTGTGCAAAGTCTTTCGTGCGATAAACAGAATTGCTTTCTTGTTTAGCTCTCTTGCGGAAGTTTGTCAGTATATTTGGATGCCCTGAACCTTGAAAAATGAATATATGAAAACGTCGCGCAGTGTTAGCCTCCGAGCACGTGGGAGCGAATGCTCGATTATACGACAGCACTTACAAAAGGCCTCGGGTAAATATTAGGTTGGCGGGAAAGCAATTTCACATTTTTTCCAAATTAAGCTTCCCTTTTACAGAGAGGCGTGTAAGATCAAAATTATACAGCAATGCTACTGCGAGGTCCTTGCTGTTTTGAGCAACCTCATGGGACCTGCCATCGCTTCACAATGCAGGGAGGCGCATACAAAGTTGGACATCATATCAACGTTGGCTTGAACTCAGACTTTTCGAGGTTTTCTCGTAATTTCTCGTCCAGTATGACTTGATTACGGGAGGCAACTCGCAGTTAGAAGGAGCAATGTCTGTGCTACACACTGCAAGGAGAGAGCGTCAGCTCTATCCGCATGAGGAACTGCCCATAATTTTCTTGACACTACACGTAGCGCTACAGTGTAGTTCGTTCTTTGCAACCTTTATGGAAGGCCAAGAAAAGGGTTACAAATAGGTTGAAGGTCCCAATCCATGGCGAAAAATTTTGCAATTGCCTGCAGAATTTTTAATTTGGTATTTCGGCATTGCAGCATTGTTCGGATTGTTTGATGGCGAGAACAGAGAAATACCAAAAAGTGCCCAAATCTGTTGTTTGAGAAAAAAATAGAAAGAAGAGCTTTCTATAGGCGACTTAGTCGCGAAACGTTTTTGCCCTTTTTCGTTTCCGAAGGCGCTCATCGAAAATGGACAATAATTATGTGTTCCCCACATTTACCTTCATAACAATCAACAAACCTTTCCGAATATGGGCCACATAACTTAGAGGACCTCCCTTGTCAAAGTTATTTTTGAAGTTTGATGTTATTTTGCATAAAGAATTTTTGCTCTCAATCAGCTCTCTAATACATCTTCACTTCAGGGCCCGACGCTTCTCCTAATTGAAAGGAGCTCCGCAGTTAAAAGGAATGCCAGGGGAAAAGCTGCTTAAGTCGTTTTTCATAAGAGCACTTAGGAGCATTCCATTGATGCTAGCTTGATGCGCTTTACCAACTTCAGCCGATTATTAATGACTTCCCACAAAAAAATTGTCAATGGAACAGAAAGGATCTTCCGGAAAGCTTCTCGCAGGAGCAATTTGGGAAATCCAAATGAGCGATTCTCAAATGAAGGGGAAATTTCTCATTACCTTGTTCCCATGTCTATTTCTATTGATTCGATAAACCCGTAACATTCACCGGCGATAAATGGTGGCCGTCTAAATTGTACGAAATATGGTCAATGACAGGGATCACGCAAAGGAAGGCATCAGGCTTCATTCAAGGGCACGGGCCGAGGAGGGTCGTCGATCATACGTATTATCCACTGACATCGTTCAGCCTTCAGAATAGAGAGAGACCCATAGTAAAAAAAATAGGAAAGGAAGAGTAGTAAAACGGAATGGGGTCCATTACCTTAGCAGTAAGGACGAGGGGAATGCTCGACTCGCACAGGTGCCAATCGGTAATTGATTCTTGGATCGTGCCCGTGTGTGATAGGAATTCACTACGAAAGCACGTTTCGTGCGAATTCTTCCCTCATATTGGGTTTCCACCATTTCTATCGTAGTTTTGTTTTTATATGATTGATTTCTTTTAATGGCCACCCGTGCATGACACCATTCTTGGGCGACTCTAATCTGTGGAGACCTCTTGACTCCTCATAAATTAATTTTGCCTTGTTGATCAGTTGTTATAGCCTTGATTTGCCCAGTAGGTCAAAGGCATTGAGCGGATCGGGAATCACAAAATGCAGCCTGTCACTGATCAGCCTCCCACCATTTTCACCGCGGCATGTACATATAGGCCGGCTACTTATTTATGTAATATATTGATCATTCTACTATTTATTTTGTTGATAAAGTGGTACTCCCTACTCGTTCCGCCGCCCAGTGTGGTCCCTTAGGACCAACATCCGTCGGTTCGGTTCCTAATAGGGACCTGTAGAAGGAGCGAAGACCATTTTCGTCACTTTCTATAGGCTACAGATGTAGAACGACGGCGAAACACTTATTCAGACCTAACGGCGCTGAAATAACATGAACACGTCGCTAAAGCGAAGACTATCGCCTGATGCATATACACACTTTGTCTACGCACTAATCCTATCAACATATGCAAATATGGCTTGCTCACTGAATCAGCTTTCTCTCAACACCGCTTGATAAGCCTACTAAATATACGCGAGAACAGGCACTACTTTATAAGGCACTGTACGGAGAGGTGCCGAAGCCCAAGTGGCGTCACGAGCGCGATGCAGTGGAACAATTCTGCTCCCTTTGCTTCGAAAGGTGCCATTATTGCACATTGATAGTGACTGACTGATGTCCAAGTCACTTTCTCCTTTAATGATTAGGCGAACCTGGTACCTCGTTAATCTAAAGGTGACTAATGGTTAGCCGACACAGTCAACTGAGCTCTCTCCCTTTTGGT
Source organism: Cooperia oncophora (assembly GCA_036418165.1). NCBI lineage: Eukaryota > Metazoa > Nematoda > Chromadorea > Rhabditida > Trichostrongylidae > Cooperia > Cooperia oncophora. Next base: position 5,379 of record MU915299.1, read on the forward strand.
AGCGGTTATTTCGTATCAGTCCTGGGGCAGACAACGGAAAACACTCCGAGTACACAAGTTAGTGCGGACGATCTAGTGGTAAAAGATATAACAGTATTTTGGGGCAATGAGCTGAGTTCTCTGCTCAAGGTGTAACAAATTATCGGAATTGTTATTCAGGCACTTTTCAAACGTCTATGCAAAGGTTTGAAGCGGAGGTGGTGTAGTGAATCATAATAGTTGAGAATTAGGGTAGCAAAACTTATATTCCTCTTGAATCGACTATTACACAGCCTCGCGAACTTTTGTAAAGGCAGCATTTGGAATGTAAGCACTTCACTGGAGGTGGGATGTGTGGCGCATCCTAGAAATGGATTGATGGGTGATACTAAGGTAGATGTGGTGGGAACTGAACTCTTAGAAAACTTTACAAGCAGACACGTCTGTTTGAGGTCAATCGTCACTGGTCGTTTGACGGACATATGGACATTCACAAAAAGAGCTCCTAAACAGCTGCTTTTATTTGACTTTGTGTCTGACATGTACTTTTCGTCAAATACTGGCACACTGTGTGTGCCATGTTTATAAGGAACGCGATGACAGAATTAATTTGGCGAGTAATATTACATCCTCTAGAGAGATCTCGTGAAAAAAAGCGTCTCATGTCCATGGCGAATGTCCGCAAGCTATCAAGGGCGAAAATAGGATTACCCTGTTCTCTGGGATATAAAGGGCATTCATTTGCATGGTTGCGACAAAGGACACGAAAAGCTTTAGCCCTATGTCTGCTCCTACCTACAATACAGGGCAGGAGCATACAACGGGACAACTATGACTTCCTCTCACACAGTTAATACCGACATAATCAGTCGGGGTGGTGTCAGGAGGCACGTAATAAGCCCATTAGCGGCGTTTTCTGCCACTGTTTTTTTTCTTCCTGTATCGATCAACTTGATCACTATCGGTACTCCTAAACCGCCGCGACTGCTTGCGACGATATCTATTGTACGTACTTAATGAGGGAACATTGGAACCGGAAGAACACGTGAAGCACATTCAAAGTTTTGAAGTGGTTCGAACTAGGGAACTCGAATAATCTTCCGGTGCCCGGAGACAGAATGGGAATTTTTGGGAAAAAAAGAGATTGCATCTAGTCGATTCCCACGATTGGTAGTAAAAATATATTACTTTGTGTACCCATACAATGAGAATGTGCGAGGTAAGGTTTTTTGATTCAATGAGAGACCCCGCACAGGTTCATAATTCCAAAAGAATTGGATCTCATGTGTGAAAAAGTATGTTGCCTGCAGCACGAATTTCTCTCGTTTAGTTGGACCTCTTGAAGCTCGAATACCCCTGTTCACGCCACCCTCTCGAATACTGAATCATAGTGCTTATGTTTAGCCACAAACCACTCACGGCTGTTCTTTTGGGCTTCAAAGAAAAGATGTATGTATGGCATAACATCTTCGCTGAGTGTAGAAGTAAAATAATAGTTATACTTAGTTCCGGTAGTTTCCAGTGCACCGTAAACAGTGCCAGTTGGAGCAGATCGTTCTTTACCCTTTTACTGTAACTTGAGCTTGATGGGTTTCGAGACGCTACCGTTATCAACGGAATACAGACCAGCGAGTAGAAAATTCTTCTCTTTGAATTTTCTGCCTGCTATATAAGTTCCACGTTGCATTTCTCACCTTCTTGCACTTTACCCAATCTCGAGAGCCCTTGGAAGAGCAGGTGTTCTCAGAACTTCAACTTCCTTTCATTCAACTACTTGTTCAATATTTATATCTAGTTTTCGGAGAGATGTTCGCCAAATCAACGGGAAATGTCCTGCGCATAATTCTGGGTGCAATCTTCTCACAAGGCTATCATTACGATTATCTGCTAGTTCGGACTCTACCCTGCCGATCTGGACTACTTTTCCAAACGTGGGAGTTTTACGCGGGTGGGCGGATTTCCAGTAGTCGTGGCGGGCCACCTGGTGCATCCCAGAAAAAGGGGAAGCTGGAGGAAAGGATTAAAATTCCATCAAAAGACGCAAAAGTGGGTGTGTTCGGAAGGGCAAGGCATAATTTGTCAGTGTATAGGTGCATAGCTATGAGTACATCCACTTAGTGGAGGCTTAATGTGAAAAGAGACCACGTCGAAAAAAGTTATTAAAAAGTTATAGAAAAACCATGACCACGCTAAGAAGCGGGCGGGGCTTTGGGGCGGAGTTCCATCAGTATCTAGATACTGCTACGAACTCAGGTCTATGTAGTTAATTATCTGTAATGGGTGTGGTCGACATTTGAAGAAACGTCCCATGTGATTCGGAAAGCGTTGAATTCGGTTTGAGAAAGGTTCCGACTTCATTTGAAAAGTGTCAAATTTGGCTTAAGAAGTGTCCGATTTGGAATGAAAATGGTATATGTTAGATCCTGCGCTGGGTGCTGACCCGGTAACTGACTAGTACTTTCCTATACTGAACGGCGTTTATTCAAACATCTAACCTCACTGTAGAGCACGATCGAAAGTTTCTGTAGAAAACAGATACTTCAAAGGGACGCAGAGGAACTCAGACATCCCAAGAACGTGGAAAGCTTAGGAAACAGATGTTTTTCTCTCACTGATGGAGGGTCAAAGAGGATGTATCTGGCAGTCTGCTACTGTAGTGGACAAATCTAGGTGTCATTTTAACAAATGTAACTTATAGTGGGAAAGAAATGATGGAGGTTTGTTGGGACATGTTGGGAGATTCCCTAGATCATTGTAAGTGGCACTATATTTGCGCACCACCTCTATACTGTAATACGCAGGTATGCAAAACCCGGTATCGATAAATCCAGGAAACAGATAATGCTTAAAGATTAGTTTCTCATTTTTACAGGAACCAATTAATAGATTCAAAGGCAGTTGGCACGATGATTTGGTGTCGGCCTTAAATACTAGTAGGGCGTTATATAGTGGGGAAAAATGGCGAAAGAACGGAGGTAAACAATCAAAATCCTACGAAGAAAGAGTCTCCGTTCTCACTGTGTTAAGAATCAACGTCGAGGCGCCTCTGTAGACATAAACCGCTACCGAAGGTACGGCTGCGCCATGTATCCATGCAGCATCACGGCCGCTTCATACCAATCCCTTCGCTTCATAATTTGCTTAGCAAATGAATCGATTAGAGCGTCAGGAACGGTCGTCCATTTGTGGGCGGGCGGGCGGGCGTTTGGGTCGGTATGTTGTGGCTTGATAGGGCCCTTATAAGGGCACCTTCCTTGGAAAAGGCATTATGCAGCGCCTGCTCAGGGTCGCGGAATTCCGTCCTGCCAGGCGTATTAATCCTACTCGTCTTGGGGATTTATCGTGCCAACTGTCTTTAAGTAGAAAACGTACAAATAATAAGTAGTGAATAAAACACAGCACAAAACTTTAACCGAATCAGGAATGGTAACGTTCAGCAATGGAGTGGCGGTATTACAGTCCGAGAAATACTAGAATACCGTCAATGAAAAATTTGACTAGCAGCCATGCTACGCGACATGTAAGCCCAGCCCTTCACAAGAAGGGGATTTCTGCGATTCCATTGATCTAGTGTTCTCATTATAAAAGAAAGCCTCTGCCCTTGCCATTTCGAAAAATGCCAGGCTTGGTTATATTCATTAAATGTCCGAGAGGAAACGTGCAATAATCCGAAAAAGTAAATTCGTCGTGCAGACGCCAGCCATCTCACAAACGCGTTCGCCGTCCTAGGCGGACAAAACTGCTTAATGATGTACATGTAATAATGAAGCAATGGTATGGCTAAACATTTATATATTGAAAAATGGACTCCCACTCCACAACATCAAGGAATCTTCCTAATGTGGACGGACGTGGTGTAGTGGCAAGTAACAGGCTTACCTCAAGCTTGATCTGAGAATCAAAGCCCGGAACGGTTCCCGCTCAAACCACCCAGGATCTTTACCCTCCGGGGACGGTGAAGTGGTACCAGATTCGTCTGGGAGGATAAAACACTGTACATCGGCTGTCTCCGCACGTCATCGCATAGGCCACTTCGCATTCAATAAGCCCCACGATTCCGAAAGGAAGAAGAGTGCGTGCCGCATCCCAAAAAGGATTGACTAAGGCGGAAAAACCTTTTATCCCTTAGTGCCGATGTATGGTGCAGAATGTGCTTGAACAAGATCCCGTCAGTTCCAATAATATTCCTATTGAAGACTCGCGATTGTATACTGTGGACAATGGCGTTCGGTAAAACCAGTAGTCGCTTAATACTCTCCGTGGAAGAAAAAAGCAAAATGTTATGGGGAATCTTGGGTAGGGACTTGTCAGCTTCCTTAGGCGAGTTTTCTGGACTTGCTCGTTTTATCCCAGCAAAAGCGGTATCCTGCCGCCTCTAACTCCCTAATCGTTTCTTCCCTTCACATAGTGCTAATATCATCTAACAGTTAACAGAGAGAAAAAATGAAGAATGCAGGGTAAAATTGAACTATGCCCTTGAGTTTCGGTGGGCTGGACCGGTAGGGAATCGTGAGGACTGCCACTTCTGAGGGCCATAGTGCCATTGTTACTTCCTGGGAAGTCGCGTGGGATTCCTCAGAGACTGGGGCCAGAATACTTGTTCAAGCAAGGAAGCCTACGAATTACTTGAGCGCGGGGACTGTCTTTAACTTAAGAAAACCCTCACATCACCATCTTATCTCGCTCCTATGGAACTCAAGGGTGCAGCACACGTCGTATCAATCCGTGCCCCTCCAGAACAGCCATCTAGATCAGGCACCTTATGGCTGTTAGAAACGCCAAGCGCTGACACTATAGCTTTCATTCTTGATGCAATCCCCACCCAAAAGTCCAATCAATTTCCGCCAACCCAGAAGATGGTCATGATAAAAAGGGGCACATGTTCGATATACTTCAGAAAAAGAGAAATGGCCGACTGGCCCGGTGGAAGAAGAGGGATGTAAGCTATGGTGCACCCTAGGAAGGAAAAATCAAAGGGAAAATAAAATCAAAAAAACCAAAGCGTGTAAAATCCCTCGACCCCAAATGCGAACCCACTTCCTGCAGTTGAATACGGCCCTTGGAATTCCCCTACAACGATGTGTTTACTATTGATACGGTCCCCCCTTAGCGATGAATCACTAGTTGCTTTCACGTGAACCATGTTGCACCTACACGACGATGATTTCGAGAGGGGGTAGGGGTCCGAGGCCGGCAGCCAACTGCGCAAGTTCAGCGATGCTAAACAGTTTGTATGTAATTGTACGGTGGTCACTTTGACGGCATTGAAGAGCTCATAGTATTGAAAAAATACAGAACAAAATGCGATTTGGGATTTTTGGCAGGTCGAGAACATCAAATGCACTTCTGGGATACGGTAATCGTGAGAGAAATGGATATTCAGTAGCTCACCTTGTGGTCCTAGGGAGTAATGGATCCACCAGTGACGATGGCTAATCGACGCACGCGTCTATTGCTATTGAGGCATCGAGAAATCCGAGAACTAAATTGACGCCCTCCGGCAGTCGTCTTGAGTCCCCTAAAATAAGCAATGAGCACTGGGAATCAGCAGCACGGATAAGTGTAGCCTCGAGCATCACACGCACACGCATTCGGAACGATAACAAGCAAAAATAGTGGGGAAACATTACTGAACAGGCAACACATCGGCAAAACTCATAGGAATCCACAATGGCGCGTGAGAGTGCTTTGCTCCTGAAGAGATTTTCCTGACTGGAGAACTGCTGGTTCTTTGAGCTTATTATTTTATTTCATTATTCACTATTTTGCCCCGATTGATGATTTTGCACGTTCCATGCACGCTTCATTTTAGCCAATTGAGTATGCAATTACTTTGCTACTTTTGGCAGTCGGTCCGAGCTCTACTTCCAACCGCTCGTCGGACATTTGAGGATTTTTGTTGCTAGAAGAAAAAAAGACCCGCAGAAGAGAAGAAAGCAAAAATGGTGGGATTGAGGGAAAAAGCTTACCACGCCATGAACTCGTGCTTGCGCCTTCCGAGTAATAGATTTTCTCATTACAATGCAATGGCCATGTCATTCCCTCACTTCATCGTATTTTTTTCACAACTTACGAGCTCTCGTACTTATAGCGTAACTTGAATATTAAAATTGCTTTCAGCCTTACTTTTCCTTTGGCCGGCAAGAGCCAGGGGAGGGAAATGCAATGGCTGAGGGCTTCTCCTTGACAGGTCACGTCGTACGTTGGGTATACCCAGCAACAGGTGTCGTATTTCGTAGCCGGGTGAGGTCGCATTTGCCTTCAAAGAAACTGTTTCCGGTTATTGATGTTTTTTCCAGTTTTTCATGATTCAAGTGGTTTATAACTCCTAATGGCACGGTCCGCGATAAATTAGGCGGTGATGTTGAAATATGGAGGAGAGGTTGTCAAGTGACTCATCTGTGAAGAGGAAATGCCAAAGGGAACGCCGCCAACGCCTTCAGTTGGGCACCTCCCACCTCAGACAAATGTACAGGTAAAAAGCTAAGGACCGCGTGTTGGGGCGGGTCCAGTCAGTTGAACGCTAGGACCCCATAGGAGTCACTAGAGCATCCATTGCTTGCCACTTATCCGGTCGCGTCGCTCTTGGCTGAAAGGCGGACTCTGGTGGAGTCTGGAGGCGGAGTCAAAGGGGAAAGGGCGGCGTCACTAGGGAACGTTGCACCTCAACTCCTCCACCATATAATTTCCGCCGCGAAACAGGCACAAGGTTATCTGTCGCGGGCTTCACTACCCTTCCCACACAGTTTTTTTGCATTTTCTTGAGTCATCGCGGCTCGCTCTGTTATCACGCTTCCCACTCCGCTCGAAGGTACTATGGTAAGAAAAAACTGCAAGAAATTTCGGGGTATAACTAGAGGGAAGCGACAGGAAGCTTGAAAATTCCGGAAGATGATAGGTAGGATGGTGCTTCTAATAGAGCAAGAATTTGAGGGGGTTGTCGTATTTTGCAAAATACTCCCCCAATAGCCGAATCTGCCCTGCTGGATAAGGCGGTCGAACGCCGGCAGCGCATAAGACTAATACATAGTGTTTTCTCGACATATTGATAGTGCGCTTCGGACTCATAATGTAAGACTGTTGACTTAGGGAAAGAACGCCTTCCAAGCACAAAGGAAGCCAGGGTATCGGCTATAAACGGGAGTTCGTTGTTTTTAGTGAACACCTTCATATAGAGACTAGGGAAGAACTTCATTAGCAAAATCAATTTGCCTATGAGGCTCGTCTTGTATTTTTAAGCAAGCAAATGCCGATCAAGTAGGGAGGCGACATTTGATTTAATGATGTATGAATAGGAGAAAGACAACAAAATTAACCCTTACTTTGGCGGAGAGAAGGAAAGCTCTGTTTAGTGAAGCAAAAGGGCAAAACCGTCAGCCGCTGAAAAAAAGAACTTTTTCTTCTAAGCCTCTAGAGGAAGTCACTTCATTTTTTTCTATTCTGTTCTCGTTATGAACGGGAAGAATCAGACGTTTTTGCTCTCTGAGTGAAAAGGAAACGAGCAAAACGAACGAGTCGAAAATTTTCCAAGGCCATTGAGATTTAATTTCTGTGTTGCGAGTTTGATACCGATTGTCGTGATGACTCACGACCTCCCTCTGGTCGACAAGGAGCGCATGCAACAAATCGCGCTCCAATTGCAACGGGTATCGATCGAAATCCCGTCGCATTCATTTCAAATCAACGTACACACTCTTCCCGCGCAAGGACGCTATATAAAAGGGATGCCCGGGAGCCCGCGGCTTCAGAGTAGAGAGCTCCGGGCAGGAGTCATGTCGCGCACCGTAGCATGGATTCATCTTTTACCTTAAGGTCAGAGCTCTAAGACCATTCGCCTCGTCTCATCGTGATTCAATTCTTATCTCTATTCTCCATTCTCCATTATTTCCACATTAATTGTTTTGAATTGTTTTGAGTTAAACATGAATTGAACATGAAGTTTTTTTGTCGTGTGTTTCATCTGTGGGGGAATTCCCTAATTACTGGTAAAACACTGTTGCACGCACGACACCGGTCGTTTGGGTAGGCAGAGACATTGATGACCCTAGATTTATTCCGCAGTTCACTTCCTTCTCAAAGTGCACACTCGAGGACTTTTACGGCCTCAGACGCACTTTGCAGAAGTGAGAGCAATGACTGCAGAACAGACAAGGCACATCTTGGGATTAGCAGTCAAAAAGCCGTGCGCATTGGGTCTGAACTACGAAGGCTTTGTCCTGGTTGACTTACAGTCACTATCCAAAAGAGAATGTGTGTGAGGAGGCGTGAATTAGTTCCTATCCACGAAGCTCTTTTCCATCTATGAGCCATCCTGAGCAGACAGCAATCGGCGGAGTACGCTGCTGCACTCCAATCAACAACCCTTAACACGCCCTTCCCTTCGCAGGGACAGTGAAATGTGAAGAATGAAAGCAAAAAAAACGGTCGCTAGTGCCCTCCCCATGCTTCTAAATGAGGGAGTGTGGTTGTGACTGAAGGAGCCAGACACAAGAGCTGTGAGAGAGCATACAACCTAATGAAGAAGCAGACATGAAAATGAGGCCGAGTCGCACCTTCTCAGGAGGCTACATGCTGCACATGCTTCTTTAGATTTTAAGGCATATTTCAACGTGCTGCTTGGCTGTGCTCAAGTATGGAGTAAGATGTGCTAAGCGCTAACAAGCCATGGAAAAAAGATAAAAGGATGAAGCTTCACCAGTTCATCAATGACTTTTAGTATGCCGCACCCACTCAGATTCCATGCTGAATCCTAGCAGCTTTTTGAATGCGATCCGCCTGCAGAGGCCAGCAGATGTACGGGAAGTGTTCTTATCCTCTCGGATAGATGTGATACCAATTTGCCGTCCCCGAAAGGTAAAAACCTTAGTTGGCCTTAGCGAAAGCCGTTCCAGGATTTAAAACGCCGGCTCACGCCCGATGATAAGCGCTCTATTTTCTTTGACTAATATAAATTTGTAGTTTGCTGATTGACTTATATAGTAGTAAAAAGCGAAGTGATTCATCTCAACATCCTGCTAAGTGTTAGGCCCTTTTACATGTGTTCGAGCTAATGAACTAAGACCTGGTAAGCGCTGAGAATACGCAAGACATTATGTGGCCCCTCATCGCATTCAATAAGCCACTGCCTTCTGAGTGGAAGCAGAATGTGCACTTTGTAATCAACCCACAAGGTTAAAACACATGCTAGTCGAAAATGAAAAGAAGGATAAAGTTCGCTGCTGATCAGTCCCTTTCTGCCATGCGCCATGCATTCTACTCCCAGTCAGAGTCGTGGCACGGCCGATGCTACACGGCCTACAGAGTCATTTCTGAGGGTCAGCCGATGTACAAGTATGTTTTTATCCTTCCAGGCGTATCTGCCACCAATTTACAACTCCAGCGAGAAGAGCCTTTGTTGTCCTGTGTTGGAGCTATTCAAGTTTGACCCGTGCATCGCACGCTTGCTAAACGGGTTCCCTGCCACTGCACCACTTCCAGCGCAAGCCGTTTAATACGCTCCTTATTGGGACCCTTCTCGTGTTTTCTGGTTTCAGTGACTGGAAGGAGCTTATGAAAAAGGAGAGATGAAGAGAAACTGACGAGAGGCAAGGGACTAGAAATGAAAAGAACAGAAGGATGGACAATGATCAAATTATAAACGTGGAAGGAAAGAGCCTACGCAGGTGACATTGTGAACGTGCTCTTCTGCAACTCGCCTTGAGACATGTAAAGGGAGCAACGTTTGTGGTTGGGGACCCGATTATCTCCCGCGCGAGCCACTACACTTCCACATCGGTAATCGCTGAGTGCTATCTTAACGAGAAACCAGACGCTTTTTCTCTGTCATATCAGTAGCAGTCGTTCGAGAAACTTCGCCTGAAACCACAATTCGATACCATGCAGTTTTGTAAACGAAAATGAGAGAATTTAAAAAGTGATGGGGCTAGGCACAAGCTTCTACACGTCAAAGGCTCCGAAGAAGGCGATGTTCGCCGAAATGTTAGCACAATAAAGCATCGGTAGGTTGGAAAAGCACACTGGTGTATTACGTGTCTAATGTCGAGCGATCGTGTGATATTCCAAAAAACGAACGTAAAGTTAAAGGCAATAAAAGAACAGCTGTTCCGTCAACGAAGGCAGCTGTTCCTTAGTGGCTCTCTAATGAAACGTCAAGAGAAAACCACCCTTTTTTGACAGATATCCTCAATAAAATTCACCTGACAGCAGTTGCACCTGCTTCACTCTAAATTGCACCATTCTCATTCTCTCGTTGAAGGCAGTTGGCACGATGGCTAGGCCTAAAATGCTAGTAGGGCGCTTTTTAGTGGGGGGAAAAGAAGAAGAAAGAACGGAGTGAAACGGTCAAAATCCTGCGAAGAAAGAGCCTCCGTTCTCATGTTAGAAATCAATTTTGGACGAGTTTCCTGTAGGCATCTTGCCAATAACCGCTACCGAAGGTACGGCTGCATATGTGTACTCATATGCAGCATCACGGCCGCTTCATACCAATCCCTTCGCTTCATAATTTGCTTAGCAAATGAATCGATCGGAGGGTAAGAACGGTCGTCCATTTGT
>MU915300.1:6817-20392 GCA_036418165.1 Cooperia oncophora
AGCATGTTTGGTCGTGCGGCGCGTTGCGTCCTCGTGTTTCGTCTGTGGGTGGAGCTCGAAACGGAAACTGGCTACCGCTACCTTCCAGCGACATTTCGACGCAATGTGGCAGCACTTCCACTGATGGTAGATCAAGATTCTAGAGAGTAAGCGTACACGTGTCTTCATCAGAAAGCGGACCTGTGTTACTTCTGCCCGCTCACGAAGCTCGTCCCTGGGTCTCAGTACACCATATTATCACTTGAACTCAAATAACTACCCACCAGAGCATAGCGTTATTGATCGTCGCTCCACCCGTGATTTGAGACCAGTCGTAGAAATTTGTGTAGATTCCGATAGTAAGGCCATATTGCTAAAACGAGACTATCTTTGCCCGTTCACTAATCGGTCATCCAAAGATTATTGTCACCACTTACGCTAGCTCTTGACAAGATACTGTTCAGGAAGTTGATATTGGTGGTGGTACTCGCAAACCAGTTGATTGGTGACGTCACCTGGAACAGTTCAGTTTTTTTCAAAACCTTCCTGACATGAGATGGATCGAACTGCTGTTCAGAGCTTTTCCCTAATGTGTTGCGATGAGCTCTGTGTCGTGAATCCTCAGGAACCCGGTCAGACTCTCGGAAGGAGTCATGATATTTCGACCCCCCTCCCCCTCAATGGTCCCCTTTGATCTATCATCCTGTCCCGAACACGCAATATTTGTAAGGTTAAAGTGTGTGTAACGTGCTCGGTCAAACTCCTATTCTGGAGGAACCCATTAAAGGCATATTTGGTCGTATGGGCGGAACCGGTCCTACCTCATGGTTATCTAAGGAGGTACAATAGTGGGCTAGCCCCGCCTATATGGTCAACGTGCGATGCTCCGTCAAAGTCGCGATTGATATCTGCTGGTGCCAAATCTCGCTCCATTCATTTTTTCTGTCGTACACTCCAATGGACCTCACATCTAGCATTACCTAGATGACCGTCGATCCCAGTAATTATAAGCTATGGACAGTATATCCGCATATGGTCACGCCCGCCCAAAGTGGTCCAGTTCTTTATCTTCCAGAAGTCTCTGCAAGTCCTCTCTTACCTGAATCCACACTGATCGTACGTTGATGTTCGAGTTTCGCAGATTATTGTACATTTCGTCGAATTGCTGGGCGCCACCCTTAGCAGAGTTTGGCTGAGGGGTCATGTACACTTCTGTGCCGAGTCCAGCTGGAAAGCATTTTTATTTAGTCTCAAGTAATTCCTTACTTTAAGTCTGTTGAAAACTGATTGCATAAAGTAGGACCAGCTTGCAATTTGAGGGTGCTATTTACTTCCTCCCGTTTGAGAGAGTTCCTCATTAGGCAGGTCAGACACTTATGGTCAAGGAAGGACTGGCTAGGAGTACACTACACCAGAAACATTATCGATTTCTGGAAAATTCGTGTGTTCATAGGATCTATAGGTCCTGTTTATGGGTTCTATAATGTGCTTTGAAAGTTTTATTTCAGGCAGCATCACACAAGAAATTCTATCAATCTACTTGCCAAAGGGGGGAAGGACTCGTGTTGGAGGCGTGGCTTCTCCAGACCTATACGTTTTAGATCCCCCTTTCTGGTACGGCTTAAACTGCAACTGTTTTTTTTTCTTCTCTTTTTTTTCTCTAGTTCATCGGAAAAGAGTGGGTCTTAATAATAAGTTAAGCAAAGATAATCTGTAATAATAAATGATAATAATTGAAATCAGTTGATAAGTAATAAGGACCCATTTCCCAACTCACCACTGTTGGCGTTTTGGATATTAGCGCACGCGTACGTGTCGACGGTTCCGGAACCAGTTGGAGCATAGCCTCTGTAATACAGGTAAATTTGAATGAATTTTAAATGAGATGTTCCCGTCGAATATTTATTGATTGACTCGATCGAGTGGGTAAGAACCAAGCTTGCCCAGTGACCGAGGGATCGCTCCTTGTTCAGAGAAAAACGCCACAGGAAGAAAAAAGGGAGCAATGAACTGGGCGAGAGGCTTCCGCGGATGTGGTTACCGTTTCAAGCCCAGATTGTTCTTAGCCCAACACCTTGTGGATCGTATCCAGACGCCACGGTCAGTAATGCCAAGTAACCAGTTCCTTCCAAGATCATGAGGCCTGTCATGTCGGAGGCAGCAAGAGACGCAAATGCGTATCCCATGCAGATTCGCTTCTCCCAAGAAAACGCTTTTGCCCCTCTTCCGCCTGGACTCTCGCTGCTGTCGCAGCCACGCCCCTTGCTACTCTCAGGTATGGAGGGAACCTAATCTTATGACTGACCTGATAAAGACTACATTGTAGAGATTTTGTCGGAAGCACGTGAATCCTGATACGCTTACTGGTGCAGAGAGATCAAGGGCGTACGCCAAAGAAACCTGAAAAGCACAGTGTGACCAAAGCTAATACTTTCTCCTTTCAAAGGGGAAGTGGCAGTCCGCTTAATATTCAGAGAACAAAGCCTTTTTCAGAAAAGTACCACAGTTTCTCACCAGATTAGAGGGTGGCGCTTGTTGCAAGGTTTCCTGTTGGGCAACTGGGCTGGCAAAGCAGTTCAGTGCTAGGGCAAATAGCACAGCTAGGTGCTGCATCCTGAAATTATGATTTTCACCGGGCATATTCAGAAAGCAAGAAAGTGCTTCGATAGAACGCTTTTGAATGTAAGATGAGAGGAGGACGAATAAGAGGAGTGGGTGTGGTGACAGACTTGTTCTACACCAAGATTATTTATCGCGTCACCGGTCAGTAAGTGAAGCACCTCTACGGCGCAGATTAGGCTTTCTGGGTATCTAAAAGTTGCAGTGATACTAAGGGCCAGAAATTAGAGAATTGACTATCGATGGCGAGTGCCAGTCGTTGAACGGCTTCGATTCTCCTTGAATATATGCGCTGCTGATAGCGAGTTATCAGCATCACAGAGCACTGATAAGCCGTCGAAGAATCGGCCGGAAGTACCGAAAAAGGACAGAATAGTCATCGTTCCGAAGTACAGGCGAACCAAGAGTTTTTTTTTTTTACTGATAAATTGTCGTAGTAGGGTAGGTCGTACATGTCACTCACAATGAACGTAGGCGGATACGAGGGGATACGGCAAGAGAATCGTAACTTGTCGTTCCACCGCGCGCGGCGACGGCGCGGCGTTTTCTTATTCGTGTTGACCTGCCGATTGGAGCTTCGGACTTCATGTAGACCCCGTCATCGTAGACATTCATGACTATTTTCGGTTCTGAATTGCCTGTTGTCGCCATCTACTACCTGGAACCATTGTCATTTGCGGGCGCGACGTCGCACGCGACGCCCACCAGCGCGGTGACTTAGGCCGCGTTCATAGCTTGCGTTCGTGAAGAAATGCAGAAATGCGGAAAGTGCAGAAGTGCGGAATCTGCAGAAAAGCAATAGATACTTATCGACTTGAAGAAATGCAGAAATGCCGAAAGTGCGGAAAATCGATACGTGCTTTTCTGCACATTCCGCACTTTCGGCACTTTCTGCAGATTCCGCAGATTCCGCAGCCTCCTTCAGTTTCGGCATTCTGCAGATTCCGTCCCGCACTTGCTTGCACTTCGGCATTTGCTGCATTTCTTCAAAGTCGATGAGTATCCTATTGCTTTTCTGCACATTCCGACTCTGCATTTTTCCGGCATCTCAAATGGCATTCCCTTCAGCGAAGCGCAAAGTATGAAGCGCGGCGCTTAACAATGCCTCTTGTCACATACACCGTATTCGAGAGCAATAGCTGCTGCGGTGTTCGAGATAAGGTCCAGGGCTGGTGAGAAGCATTTTAAGTTCACCCTCCCTCAATGGGAGGCAATGATAGCACAAAAATGTTCGCTCCCGGTCGCCGAATTGGCTCCCTTTATCAGTAACATATCCGTGAGAGTCTCCTGGAGTGGGTTCTCCTTTTCTCTATTTTCAGATCATTCATCCTTTTTTTCTTTTCCCTTCTTCTCTTCCTTTTGTGTTCTCGCTCTGAGCTTCCCCTCAGCAAGCGATTCAGTTTTAGATCCATAGTTCTTTTTCTATTCCTCCTACCTATTAAGACCCCGAAGCGAGGGGCAGCGGAATGAGTTTTGTCCTCTGGCAGGGTCCTATTTTTAGTTGACAGTGTGGTCAGCTCTTTCTGAGGTATTATTCATCCCTGATGTGATAAACATTGGGAATAGGACAGATCTCCTGAAAAGGGCTAAACAATCCGTTTCCACACTCTTTTCCTCTTTTTACAATGATCGTGTTTCTCTCGTCGGTGGTTTACGAACATACATGAAGCTCGCACGAATGTCCTTGATATTGAAGCAATCACCTTTCAACGAATTTCCTATCTAGAAGCCTTCCTATTAGCGAGTAGCAGCAAGCGCTCTGCGATAATAAGTCAGCATTTTAGGTGGGCAAGCCCTTTGGAGATAAACAAGCGCTGTGTAATCCTATCCGCATGATTCTATGCAATGAACGGGAAAGTTGCTTGAACCGTTTGACGGCCAGTCCTTCTAGGGGACGCACCACGCATTCGAGTGCCTTCCTAGATTCTTGCAGCATTTGAATACCCATTTGGTCTGTAGCAGTGATTTGGGGGGTGAGCTGATCACTCAGTGGAAGAGTCTGGTACAATTAATCAACACAGGAAGGAATGAAAAGTTTGGCTTATGACATCTTTCTTACTCGGAATGGCCTTCTCCACTCATATTCCAAATATGACTTAGCAAAAAGTTCCAGCCAACACAGTGACAAGTACAAGCCAGGACTTTTCAAAATCCAGTTTATGTTGAGGTATGTAGTTTATAACTGGCGGAACGTACTCGGTTTGGTCGCATTCTGAAAGACTCGTCCAGGATATGATGGTGGACACGCTGCCTCCTCACCTGTGAATTAGACCACACTCATGGGCGAGAAGGCAGGTCCCTAGCTCCGGATTGGTACCACTTTCACCACTTTAAAGATGGGCGACAGTGGAGCTGCATGGTTGTGATAGCTAAATGTTCTGTTATTGTATTGGAGGCAGGGCACGCCATCTTTGTGATCATCACAACAGGGGGGGGGTCGTATTTGCCCGCGATGGAGGGGGGGGGGTCGTAAACGCATGGCCCATGGAGAGAGCGGTGATACACGGTACAAGTGAAAAGAAGCTCAAAAGGACGATGTGTGCCCTTGTGCTGTCGCGTGGACCACATAAATTGCAGTAGCACCCGTTTTCGGGGACGCACAAGACAATCGCAGTTTATCGCGTAGTCGCGTGGTGCGGTCTTGCGGCAATGTGCGTCAACTTCCCGATGTGCGCCAGTCTGTCGACCGGAGTAGCCAAAATCATATGAATTCAAACGGTGAAAGAACTCTAGAACGGGTGACATCAAATGTCCCTTCACTCTGATAATCATATTCAAACTTCAACAAGACAACTCGTTCGTCGCGTGCAGCGTCGCTTGCCTAGTCGACTAACGCGGCATATTACGGTTGTCTTGCCACATGTATATTCCTCTACATAAGCAGATAATACTATTAGAGGCTCAATTAAGCACAGATAATCACAGGTAGTAATAATCAGGACAGATGATCCAATTTTTAATTTCTTGAAGATTGTTTCGTTTTCTCCACCATGACTGAAGGCATGGTGATGACGTAAATAGTACACATTTGAGAGTAATACTACAATTGCTGTGTAATTGCTTTAAAAAGATCTAAATCTATTCTTTGGACTGATTCTCGTCGTCCTCTTGAGTGCCTGTGGCGAGCGTCTGTGTTCGTTCAACACTGGGTGCTTTAGGTGCAGGGCTGGTAGCATCGACGTCTGCAACAGCTGTGGCAGGTGTTCTGGGAACAGTACCGGCATCGAAACTCTCGTTCGTCGTCGTGTCCAAATCACCCAACCGTTTCCATTTCCTCATATATAGCAATGGCACAATAGGCTGCTGAAAACATGTAATTAGCTTCATGCAGACATTTTTCGATGAACTCACAACAGAAAGAGCTGGTGAGCATGGACGCGTGATATATATATATATAATATATATATATATATATAATATATATATAATATAATATATATATATATATAATATAATATATATATATATATAATATATATATATATAAGCAATATTATATATAATATATATATATATATATATATATATATATATATATATATATATATATATATATATATATATATATATATATATATATATATATATATATATATATATATATATATTTATTTATTTATTTATTTATTTATTTATTTATTTATTTATTTATTTATTTATTTATTTATTTATTTATTTATTTTATTATTTATATATAACAAATATTTTTGTGAGCACAAATCTTGCAAAAACAAAATAAAACTTCAGAACTCAACACAACACAATTAGGAATGATCATTGAGAAAAAAAATCAACAGATGACGTAGGAACACAGTATACGCGTGCAACGAGCAAGGAACAACATAGGAGACATACAAGGCCTATGGACTCGTTTACCCAGAATGGGTAAACGAATAAATTGCCTCATGGACTCAAAATTGTCTAATAGTCCTGAACGTTTCGCATTAGATTGTATCGCCCTTCTAACTTAGCTATTTCGTAAAGCAGAATCGCTCTGAAGGTGACAAAATATTTCGCACTACATTTAGTTTTGCTACCCGTCAATAACTATTAGTTAACACAACCTCGGGTAATAGCAAGGCGTCTCAGCGAACGAGCTTCAACTTGACACTTTCGCTCGCGCATCGAGTTCGTGTAAGAAGCAAAGAGATCATTCGCTTTACTCCCTTGCAAGAGTGCTAGTCCAAAATCCTCATTCCTAGCTTTATACAGGATTTCGTAAAAAACCAAAGGACGCCGTATTCATAAGTGTCTTGTGAAAGCTTATTTTGAACTCCTCTCCAACATACTTATCACTTTTAAGACTGTAAGCTAAACAAGAGTCCCATAATTCAAACAATAGTCCTATACGAAAGTATTTGTAAGGCAATGAAAAGCCACCGACACGCGTTTAAGTCGCAGAGAGCTCTGACCAAGTTAGTGCTGTTAATGCCATGCTTTGTTGGCTATCATTTGAGCTATGTGCACACAAAATCAACTACTAGACCAGAAATCCCAGGTCATGCACTTCGTATGCACAGCTAAGAACTGTGCCGTTCATGGTATAGGAGTGCCTGGCGTTGCTAGACCCTAAGTGGAGTACCCTCGATTTAACGTCAGAAAGTGGCAGATCCCATTGCTGTGACCACTCAAGTACTGTATCAATCGCATTCTGTATGATCGTCTTCAGTCCCTTATTGGTAATAAATTTGAGATGCATCACAAATCGCAAAACTTCACATGAATGGAAGAGAGGAGACTGAGCAAGTCGTACTTATAAATATTGAAAAGGGTCGGAGATAACACGCCACCTTGAGGCACACCAGTGACGCAGCACCTTGCCTTGAAAAGCGACGAAAGTGACCTCGCACAACAGTGTGAAACTTTCCTTCGGAGAGGAAACTGTAAGCAAGCGATATTGAGGATGGACCCCAACCGCTTCGCATTTTATAAAGCAACTTGAGTGGGTAATCTTAATCACGGCCTTAACATAAAATCGAGATAAATCATCATCGCACATTCTTGCCATCCTAGGTACTTTTGTCCATATGAGCGCTCTGCACCATCCCGTACCGTGACACTTCCCCCATCTGGAAACCCATGCTGACAGGAGAGATTGACCGAAATATCTGGGAGGGGATCTCATGTTTTTCAAGATTTTTCTCGAAAACAGCCGGGCGAATACACGGATGTTAACCTAACGTAAAATCATAGCCTCCGTATGGGTGGTTTTCGGTAATGTATAAAACTGGATTCCCCTAAAAGCACCTCAGAATTCATAACAGATGAGAAATATACCAACATGGCGCTATGAGATTAAGCCAACCTTTTATGAACGATAAGGGAATGAGGTCTGGAGTAACAGATTCTGAACGAGGCCACTTACGCAGAGTCTCTAAAATATCATCCCTTCGAAACCAGGCGGACTTCCATTTGGGGGAATTCCTCTCTAGCCACTGTAAGGCAAAACAAATCATGTAAGGCTGTTATGTCCCCTGTTGTGTCCCTGTGTTTTTGTGGTTCACATATTGATAACGCACAGCATCAAACGTCAACAACAAATAGAGAATGCAAGTTTCCTGTAGCTGCTGTAAAAGGAACACAACAAGCAAAGTTAAAGCCTCTAATTTTTCATTGCTCTCATATGAACTTTTCATCAACTCTATGGAAAACAAAAAAAAATAAAAATTTAACGGTAAGTGAACCAAGACTCTATCCTGGGTATCCCAACCTTTACCGCCCCTTCAATATCCCCATTCAAACGGCCAGACGCATGACTCGTCTTCTCGCCGCAAGGATGTCAGCTCCACGCCCACACCTGCTGCCCTGCTATTGCGTGCACACAGCCCTTTTTTCTACGGATCCCTCACTGAATCGATCCGATCAATCACTCCTATAGCAACTTCTGCACAGAATAGGTCAACTAGAGCCGACGGTAGGGGGGGGGGGACGACACCGCCGCCGAGGGATAGTCCTGCAGAGGAGACACAGCCTTGACTAGAACCTCTAACTAGTACCTCTGTACGCATGAGCTAGCGAATGGTTCCTCTGCACTTTGTTAGAGCATTCCATAACCTTTCTGATTTGCTAGTCTCTTAAATGGCCACACCGGTGTTTATTCTTTGGCGCGCACTCTCCTGTCCTCTAATGACGCCAGGTATGAACGCGGCCTTGCTCTTTAGTCTACTATTGATTGACAGATCATGGCAAAAGTTATCTTATTCGTCCAATCTCGCCATGATGACCTGTCAATCAATAAAAACCGTCCAGCCAATTCCTATATAAATGAGTGAAACGTGTAAACGCGTGCACGGGTAGACTGCCAATAGGTTACGGAATTTCCAAGTCGTGGCATCGCGCGCGCTAGCAGAATATTTCTTGGCTAGTTGACTCGTAGGACATAAACATAGAAAGAGTTACTGAAAGTAAATCCCAAGTTAACACATGGAACAGGAGAATCACGAAAAGTCAACCACCACTCCCACCACTCCTAGAAAGGCCAGAAAGTAAATACGACCCTCCTCCCAACAATGAGCAAGTACGACCCCCCCCTTTTACAACGTCCGTGAAGCGAGAAAAATCAACTATCAAAATAAATTTTTCTCAGCCCAAATACGACCCCCTCTCCTGGCGGCCAAATACGACCCCCCCCCTGTTGGGGATTTGGTGATTCCCCAACAACGATGTGTCCTGAAATGCAGGGAGAGTCGAGAGCGCAACATTGCTGCGTTGATTGGGTCCTCGTGCAATGCTGCGTACGTCGCTCTCTCGCAACGCCTTTTTCCCCATCCCCCATGAAAATAGAATTCATTGAGGCCTCGGGCTTCTCTAGGACTACGTTGTGTGCAATGGCAGCGCAACGTAGCTCGTCGACGCGCGCTATCACGAAGTCTGAAAGCATCCGAAAACACCAGGACCTGCGTAATCTTCCGCAAAATCTCACCATCGTGCTGTTATCTTGTAATTTTTTCAATTCTGCCATTTCATCGTCAGTCTTTTTCAGTAACGCTTCATAAGCGTCCTTCGTATACTTAAACTTCCATACAAAATAGATCAAAACGACGACATCGACCACTGAAATATTCGCTCCTCAGTACTAATAATATAATCAGGGAGCAAACGTAGCTGGGGGACGCGAGACGTGACCACCTCACCTCACGTCTGTTCGTCTGTGCCTATTCTCCATTGGTTTTGAACGAAGAACGATGCATGTCGGGAAGCAGACTTCAACTGCTTCGTGTATTTCCCGCGAAGGAGGGAAAAACTCACCCGGCCTCGTATGCGGCGCGGTTATGACGTAAGCGCGGCGGCAGGGCGGAACGAAGGCCGATGGCCTGCGCCGGGGTGCAGAATCGTGATGTGTGACCTGGTGGTGTAGGTACGACCCCCCCCCCAGAAGAGGGCTGACCCCCTTCCCCCTCCCCAACACCCACCTACCAATTGCCTACATTCTCCTACTTTCCCCAAAAATTTAGCTGTCGAGTGGGGCTGGGGGAAAATTTTCCTCGACGCAGCAAAGCCTTCTCAAAGCCGCATACGACCCCCCCTCTCCCAACGAGGACCGAGTACGACCCCCATGTATTTCACACAACAATGCCGTACCCTGCACCTCTGCCACTGTGCTCTGATCAGCACCCACTTTTATGTGGAAGGAAAAAGAGAGGAAAGAGGATTGAACAAATACTGGATGCGTATAGGTGAGTTAGTGGTAGTGAGAGAATACAGAAAAGTCGACTATCAGGGCGAGTTACTTCAGTATGTGGCGAAACAGGCGAAATAGTTCCCTTCGATTACCGTTACACCGTTACCAGTTTGGCTGACGCGCACTACTGCGCGCATGGTCAAACTATGGTACTGACCACTGTCAGGATTCCTGTGCTGACCGCTAACACTTGGCCTAATTCCATGTTTTGAAATACGGCCCATTTCATCATATTTCTTCTTTTTAATGAGCGCTTTGCCAATGTCTGGTGCTTATCACATTTCTAAAAACACCCAACATTCGCTGGAAATAGGTCAGCGGTTGAAAGCTCGGTGGTAACTATCAAAACCTTAGTGAAAGCTCGTTATATCCTAGCGCTTCTGTTGACAGCTTTAATTATCCGTCTGCTAATGGCTACTATCATTCCCCACTGACAAACTTCTTTAGGCTTATACTTTTGGTCGAATCAATTTCGGCTATCTCGCTAAGGAATTGAAACATTTGGCTCACTAAGCTTTTGCCCATAGACTTAGGAGCTCCCTCTCTGACGCACCGTTAACATCTTGCCTCCTATGTCACTTTGTGGAACTAAGTCCTCCATCGCTGCGACGCGCGTCATGAAGTTGACGACCCTCCCTTTGTAAGGCCCTTTATGGTACCTTATCAGCTATTATCAGTTCCTGCCACCCACCAATAATGTTCCCATCCTGCCCCCTATCTTACTTCTTGGAACCAACTGCTTACCGTTGCTCTGGCCGCGCTATGAATTTGGTGACCCTCCCTTCTAAGACCCCCTGTGTTGTCTTATCAGCCCTTATCAGTTCCTGCCACCCATCGTAATGTTCCCATCCTGCCTACTATCTTACTTCGTGGAACCAACGTCCTACTATCGCTGTGACGCATGTTATGAAGTTGATGATCCCCCTTTGTAAGGCCCCTTATGGTATCTTATCAGCTGTTATCACTTCCTGCCACCCACCAAAAGTTCCCATCCTGCCCCCTATCTTACTTCTTGGAACCAACGCCTACCGTTGCTCTGGCCGGCGCTATGAATTTGGTGACCCTCCCCTTCTAAGACCCCTGCGGTATCTTATCAGCTCTTATCAGTTCCTGCCACCTACCAATAGTGTTCCTGCCCGACCCCCTACATCACTTATCAGTTTGAGCGCTCTATCGCTCTTTTGAAGGAAGTTATGAATTTCCGGTCAAACACACATACACACACCAACAGACAAACTTAGCGTTTTTCCAAAAGGCAGAGAACGCCTACGACGCTGTGCACACTCATACTGGCTGACACCCCCAAACGTCCGCAGCGAAGTAGAGTGTACTATATAGTAGGATATGGTCACTCCAACTGTTGACAATTTGCTAGACCTCACCTCGAAACGTTTGTGTAAAGCTGTTTGCGTCGTTTTCACAATCGAAGGGAACTATTTCGCCAGTTTTGCCATTTGCTGAAGTAATTCGCCCTGATAGTCGACTTTTCTGCATTCCTCAGCACTCCACTAACTCACCTGGGCGCTAGCGTAGTAGGGAGGGGCCACGCGACTCGCGGCGGGCGATGACTCATCTGGCGATGACCAACCTCGTGTGCACAGAACAACTTATCAAACGTAACAACAATTCCGAGGTTTTACGAAGAGAGAAGTTGGACACTACAAATTTTCAGCTTCTCTGGGATTCTTCAGCAAGTTTCCCGGTGAATCTTGTTTGTTTTATTCTGATTTGGCTGCTAGATTCGCGTTTCAAGTATGCCGATGAGTGAAGAGCCGATGAGTCATCACTCGCCGCGAGGCCCCTCCCAACTACGTTAGCACCCTCACCTGTAAGCGTCCATTATCTGATCAGTCATCGTTCTCCCTCTATTTCCTTCCACATAAAGGTGGATGCTGATTGGAGCACAGTGGCGGAAGCGCGGGCCATCGCCTTTCGCTTCGCCCTGCCGTGGTGACGTCAGAAATTCGCGCCGCATCCCGCATGGTACGTTACATTTCGGCGAAACCAACTTTTCCTCTTCTGTTGTACGTTGTTATAAAAATCTTTTTACCTGATACGATTACGAGTGCTACCTCGAAGTAGGTGAAATGCTGATCATCGTGGCGAAGTCCATGGCGACAACTGGGAGGGGTGTCCATAAACCGCCCTCGTCGTGTGATGATGACCAACTGAATGGCATCCTATATATCAGGATTGATTCTGTAACTTATCAGATCATGTCAGCTAGCATTTACAACAACAACAACAACACTACTCGGCTGTCCGTACCTGAAGCAAGGACACCGCTAGTTGGTGTGGAGGCGGGTATGCCACACGGTGGCGTATAGGCCACTTCTTTTACGATCTGCATTACCTTGTCTTCTCGAAGCCGAATGAGTAGATACGCCGCCCTCCTGTTAGATGAGAGGTTCGGTAAGCAGATACACCTTCTTCCTGAGTGGAAGGGCGAGCAAGAGGTGAGTAGTGATAACATGTGTCAGTACCGGGTGCCTCGCAGGAGGATCGTCCGAGCCCGACTCGAGAGAGCGTGATGAGCTGCCCAGGACCCGTTTGGTGGCGCTCCTGTGTCTAGCGAGGCAGTGAATTCCCCAGAGACCTAAAGTAGACCATACACAGCGACTGTAACTGGACTGTTGTCTTTATTGCTGCTATCTTCTGTGCGTGGGCTCAATCTACCCTGTACTGCCCCACTCAAAATTCAGAGGGTTTGGTGGAAATTTTTCATCGTGGGTGTGTTTGGCCGAAACTCTTCCAGACGGTGTTCTGACCTTGCCAACACGAATATCACATCCATTTCAAGCGAAAATGCTCGGAGTCTGCGCTACGGGCACAAGCGCCACAGGTTGTTCAGGCGCCAGCGCCCTTAGCGCAAGTATGAGGCATTCAGAAGTTAGTGAGATATTTATTTATTTATTATATGCACTCTTAGGTGCGCTACATTGCTTGATACCATAATCAGGTCGGGACTAAAAGAAGAACGGAAAGAAAAGAAAAAGAATACAAAAACACCACAGAAACGTAACACAACTCAAGAGAACACAACACAAATGAGCTCAAATGGCACAGAACAGACACAAAATGTCAGCGGAGTAGTAGAAAAAGTATAACTACTACCTACATCATAGGTAAGGAATTGTCCAGTCGTCGGGTATGTAGTAGAAAACAAAGAAAAGAAGAAGTCGCCCGTCTTATCCCCTCGAGCTGTAGTGTGTGTACGTGAAATCAACACGAGTAATGTGAAAAAAAAATTTTTCTTTTCATTTTTTTCAATAGGCGGAGATTGAACTGATTGGAAT
>MU915302.1:0-15870 GCA_036418165.1 Cooperia oncophora
AAAAGAGATGTGTGTTCAAATCCCGTCCTGGAACCACACTTTTGCCCATAACTCAGCATTATTGTTGGGTATTATGAAGTGTGATAGAGGGCATTCAGAGCTAGATAGATGTTTGACTACGTTCGCATACTACCCCCTGGTCCCTTCCCCTTTCTTCACTGTCTTTCCGAACCAATCGCTCGTTTTTCCATCCCCTATTCATGAGTTTAAAGGAAAAAACGTAGTGCAAGTGCATGGGAAACTAGAGCAGTCTCATCTCAAGGGAATGGAGCTGGAAATTGGATATCCTATTCAAGGGGAATAGAGCCTAGAGTGTGTTGTAAGGAGTCTTATCCATGATCCACTCTTTTTGTTAAGTAGGGAGTTTTGTACCGCTATAAAAGTAGTAGGTGTGAAAAATGGCGACCTTGTAAGAATCATAGCAGATGCGTCATGAGAAGGAAATCCGGAGAAATAGACTAGACAATTTCAAGAGGGGCAGCCACATGTTAATGATCGGAGCCGTAGACTGTACAAGAAAAACGAACGGCACGGCGCGACTTAGAAAAACTTATGCGAATAACGGGCTCCTGATTTTTCCGTTGTTAAACTGCGCCATCACCATCGGTCGATCATGCGATATAGCTCTCACTCAGTGACTAGTATAGTAATATCTCGGGTGTTCAAACCATGAGGAGGGGACTATCATTTCACCTCAGCGAGGGGGTCGTATTTAGTGAGTAAAGGGAACGAGGTATATCTGACTTTGAGAATAGTGTTTTCGGTTGAGGGCTTTTCCCGGTTTTCCTCCTTCGTTCGACGGCAGTTATTCCAGGGAAAAGGGAAGAGAACTTTAAAAAATCTCTGGAAAAGGGTGAAATTTGGGGAGCTCAGGAAGATAGTAGGTAGGATAGGGGATGGGGAATGGGGTCGTACTAGAGTAAGGTTCAAGGGGGTCGTATTTTTTTGCAAAAATTATCCCAACGGCAGGAAGTGCCCTGATTGTGAAAGAGTTATTAGCAACTTGTGCTGTATGGCTCAGAAGGGCCACTCTCCTGCGAGATAAAAGTAAGGATAAAGTCTTCGCCGTTGATCAATCCCTTTGTGGGATGCGGCACGCATTCTACTTCCATTCAGAATCGTAGTGGCTTATTGAATGCGATGTGGCCTATACAATGACTTAAGGGGAGGGGGCATAAGTGGGAGTCGATCCGGAATTCGTTTCTAATGCTCATCTTCACCGAGACGCTTTACATGCTTTACATGCTTTTTTTATCCTCAGAACATTTTACCCTGTGTCACCCCCTGCTAAGCTAAACCTTGCTGGAGAGTGCCCCTTCCGAGACACATAGCGCACAGTTCGTAATAGAAATGGCTCAAAGGTTACATTTATGAGTTCAGGGAAGTCCGAGAGAGTATGGGAGGTCAGAAAAAAAAGCCTTAGCCCACTGCGTTCAAAATTGGTCAGTTATGTGGGTGAAATGGGTGGAGCCATGGTTCTGTCGCGAGTGAGCTGCGCTCTCCGCGCGTATTTTTGAGCGGCGAACGTAGTACATCCTCCATGCTTGCAGACAGGATTACCACGTCCAAAAGGGGCCTGAGCGATCTGCTAATTCACATTATATTATCCGTTTTCCTGAATATCTTTCAAGAAATTTGGTACAGATTTGATAGTTTCGTTTTGCAGGTGTCAGATGAGTCGGA
Organism: Cooperia oncophora; assembly: GCA_036418165.1. Taxonomy (NCBI): domain Eukaryota; kingdom Metazoa; phylum Nematoda; class Chromadorea; order Rhabditida; family Trichostrongylidae; genus Cooperia; species Cooperia oncophora. The sequence continues at coordinate 1,684 of MU915302.1, forward strand.
AATGTCGCACAAGGAACTGCTGTCAAAACTGACAGAGAAATATGCTGACAATTAAGCATGTTTGGTGGTGTTCATCTAATGAGTGCGCTTGCAACGGCGAAGATTACTGTTACCATGGCGTGTTTCACTTGTCATCGCCCGTTTTCCGTTGTTTTTAAAGTTTTCCGTATATATCTCACTTAATGCTCTCCTCTACAAAGCGTTCTGTTAATCATCCACCAAACTATGCCGATATCAAGCGAATGTGTTGCGTGTTGCGTCCGTTCATAAACGTGTGCTAACACAAACGATTCCTTCCCTTCCTCTATTTTTCGCCTCTTTTTTTCCTCTTTTCTCTTCTTTTCTTCCCCCGAGAAAGGTTCAATTAGGGTGCATTTGAGTGCCGAGAGCAGGCAAGCAGGCGTCTTATTTCATCGGGGGGCGCGCATGTGTTCTTTATACCCGGTTACGTTATTCGGAATGTTCGCTCGCGCTTTATCTGAAAAAATTCTGCTGCTATCCCAAGATTGCTCTATCTCGGTGTGACTTCTCCGTTTTATAAACATCTTTTTTTAAATGTTTTTATTGTTTTCGTTTTGTGTGATAATAACCGTTGTGCGCGTTCAAATAAATAGACAGTCTTTTTTTCTTTTGTGTGATTTACTCACTCGCATGGTTTGAATTGGTTTGCTGATAATGGAAGGAACCATGCTGATAAGATTTCAGGGGCTAGCTGGTACAGATTGGACGGCTCAGTTCGGCGACAGGGGGGGTCATTTTGCACTTTAGCTACTTCTCGTCAACGTGTTGAGCCACCTAGAGAGCTATTTCATGAGCTCACAAGTGTTAACAGGTGGCTCGACGAATTCGCATCAGCTTCACAAGAGTTCACAGGTTTCACCAGAATGATACTTGTAAACTAGTGAAGCAGCAGAAGTGCAAGATGCCCCTCCCCCCCCCCGTCACCGAACTGCGCCGATTGGGCCATTAAACCGAAGTATAAGTACGATGGATATGTTGACGCTGGGTAACGCAGCAATCCCCGAGCGGCGGCACGAGCCGTCTATGGTGGGAGAAATTGGGAAATTATTCAAAACTCACAACCCACTCCGGAGTTACTTCCTTTGAATACGGAGCTCCACTGACAATGACCCTTTTTGCTAACACGCCCTAACAGCACGATACCTCCGTACGTTTGAAGAATCTCCCACGTTTCTATCACTTGGGAAGGCTCGCCATTCCAGCGGAATGCGTGCTCCATCAAAACCTGACTGAGAGGCGGCAACTGGTTTTTTGGGTCGGGTAAGGCGCACTGTCGAAGAGAGAGAAACGAAAATAGAAAACCAGAAGGCGTTTTGCGTTTGCATCGGATCGAATTTAGTCTTGAATGCTGTGCGGCAGCTGCAGGTAGCATTTATGCAAACATCGGATAATAGCTAACCGTTTCCCCGCAATCTCGCTATGACGTAAGATACGGACCCGGCTCCCCCTTCGGGTATCTATCACCCCAATGTACGACGTGCCCTGGGCGTCGCTTGTTGAGATGGCCAGCAAGGCAGGATATGTGAAAAGGGACGTAATAGATGTCGAGGCAATACTGGAGTCGAAGATCGATCCCGTCTATCGCAAATGAAAGCGCCTCACCGATATTCGCTGGGCCAGGGCAAGCAGAGTGAGGAACGAAGCATCAGCACAGACAGCGATTATTTTCAAGGGTAATCTATGAGTTTTTTTTTTGGTGTGACATGGGAGCGGGGGTGAGGGGTGAGAGTGTAGGTCTGCATCGATCGTGAGAAATTTTCCACATCCACTATTGAGGGATAAGAAACCCGTGAGGAATTTAGGGCAGTAATCAATGAGTGGGTTGTAGACCTGCCCAACAATCACCCTGTCTCTACGAGGATGGTCTTTCGGCTAAAGCCATAAATAGAGAACGGTGCCACTGCCGTTCGGAAATTCGTGGCAGTGAAGCTGCTGAAGCGGAGCTGCAGAGAGCCAACGGTGCCCCAGTCAGACGTGGGCGGGCGCAGACATGTAGCGCGTCCGGCTACTGCTAAGTTTCTGGCTGGTCGCATGGCGTGTTGCGTGCTTTCAACGTGCTTTGCCTATGTGTGGATTATAAGCAAAAATTCTGCTATCACGATATGCCGGTGTCACTGCCATGCACTTCCGAATGTTGAAAAATGTAGCATCTCACAGCGGCGTACCTGCCCCACCCCCTCCTCCCATAGAAAAATAACCTCGCAAGTGAGCGTAAATTCTCAAAGTTTCATTTCGCTCCTTCATGCCTGCTACGCTTAGCGTCTGCTTTTCGGCGGGTATTTCCTCTCAGAAACACGTTCCGCATCTACCTGATAAGTTGGTTTTTCTTTGCACAATATTGCCCGGCTCGCAATCACCCAATTTGGGTCAGCTTTACGGCTCGAAAGTGAGTGAGGAGGGGCTGAGGCTTCTCCTCCTCTAGAGGATCACCCCCTTCTGGGACTGTCAAAGACAGTTCCCGCAATCGATCGCTTTCCGCATTCGCAGAGAATATACCACTTTCGTCACTCGAAACGGCGAGATAAAGAAGCTAGAGACGCGTGATTATTGCAACCATTGCAACCACGATTACTTTCACTCTGCAAGACAACGGCTTACAAGCGGAATTGCGTGTGTACATAGCGTTGCCTGGAGCGTCGTAGGGTGATTTCCTGTCCTCTTGCCGGGGATCGGTTGCTGATCGGGCTTGCCGACGTCTGAAAAGCTCGTTCAAGGCACCCATTGCTAGGGGTATCTCTGTTCAGTGTTCCGAAGGTTTTTTCTCTTCTTGCTCTACTGGAGAATTACATATGGGCTACTGGTTCATGGTTGAGCACCTACTACTCGTAACTCTTGATCGTTGAAACTGTCTTTAACTCGCTTGTTGTAGATCTGTTAATTTGCTCGCTGCGGATTTGGTCCGGAAGTTCGCTTCTGCTGCAGCGAGAGGGTTCCCGCGGAAATGCAGCAGTGGAACGACCATCGGATTGCTCACATTTCCATGTGGAAACCTCGAGAGCCTCTCAAACCAGCTATTCCTTCTGCGGTTAACGAGATTCCAAGCACTGATGCGCTGGTGGAGCTTTCTATAGAACGCGCCACGTACTCGTCTTCCATTCAGAACTGTAGTGACATTCACTGAAAGACAGAATTTATGACAACGAACGCATAGAGTGACTTTTAGCCAGCCGAGCGTTCGTTGTCATGAATTCTTTTGCGACCCATTTGACGGAGATAGCGCTCTCCATGGCGTGGCACTAAAGCTGCGAAATTGTCCCATTAACGTTGCCACTACCCTTTCATTATTGACACATGAACATAAAGCACCACATCATCCCAGTGGGTCCCATACGAGCCCCACGTCGCGGACTTCGGGACGCGCGCTGAAGCCTAGAAGGAATCCTTCATGGGAAGTCTAAAACGACACCATTGGCGATTGCGCTTCGGCTGTATGTAGCCATACGAGTAGGAAGGTAGGACTATCCGAGAAAGTCTATGCTTTATCACACATCTCTAGGAAGTGGCGCTTCTCAAGTGCTTGTGTGTGTCTTCTTGTTCCAACCTATCAAGTTGCATTACTAGGCACATACTGGAGTCTCAACGTAACTGCTGGGAAGTAGCCGCTTGAAAAAAATTCTTGGTAAAATCGGGAACCTTAAAGTCATAGTTTACGCTAATCTAGTTTTCGTATCGAGGTAGGCAGGTCTGGCACTTGTAGGATAGTTTGCTATCACCGCCCCGCAAATAAGCGTTGAAATAAAGAGAATTCGTGGGAATAGGAATTGCTAGTGCACTGATAGAAATTAGTGTGCTTTGTTAGCCATTGGAGTGTACGCTCCCTATATGAGCTTTCTTCACGATTGCACAAAAATACACTGGGCGAATCGTTGTGGAGAAAGTCGGCGATAAAGGAGCACCGTACTCCGAGTTTGTTGAAGAGATGAGGAAAGCTGTCGATGGAGGAAAGGAATGCAGGTCAGATCCAAGAAAAACCTTTGAGGCGCAGTTCGGTGACGGGGAGGGGGTTGCAGGGGGAACATTTTGTCACTTTTACTGCTGTTCCGGTTACAAAGTGTGACTCTGGTGAACCTGGTGAATCTGTGAAGGCTTGGACAAGCTCGTCGAGTTCACCGTTGGTAAATCCTGTCAAATCACGAATGTCATCTCCAGATAGGTCGAACTGGGAAGCTAGCCAAAAGTGCAAAAATTCCCCCCCCCCCACCCACCCCGTTGTCGAAGTGCCCTGATGCTTTGACTGTTCATTGAGGAAGTTTCAATGGTCATTTGATCATTTAAAAAAAGACACCATTTAGATATGCAGCAGTTGATGTCGAAGTACAAGTGCAACGTCAGGGTACAGAAGGTGGTAGTAAGCTGAACAAGGTTATATTCGTGCAGTAGTGAGTTTCACAGCAGTAACATGGGTTTTCCGAAGTTGAACCAATCAAGTCCATTCCTTGCAGCTGTCCGGATGAGGCACCAGTACGTCGTCGAATGCTCTACGCTTCGTCAGTTCGTGCCCTGAAATCGACGCTTGGTCTCGAATCGCTGATGCAGGTGAGTATGGTTCATGGACTGAAATACTGTCGTGATCTAATCGGGCATTTGACGAGGAGCGGATTGGAATGCAGCCGGGACGACCTTTCTCACCAGTAATGCCATCCTGAGCTCGTTACCATTGGTGGAGAAGGTTGTACTGGCAGCGCTCCAAGCCACGCCTGTGACACGCCTTCTTAGGGTTGCCTAAAACAAGGCTTGGCATAGTTTACAACCGTGGAAGGTTCGCATTTGAGCCCTAAGGAGGTCGCATTCGCTCCGCTGAGGGGACTTCGCATCAAAGATAAACGCTATAGGAAATTACAGGGAGGCAAGGGATTGCTTGTGTTATTGGGGTGAGGGTGTAAGGATGAGTGGTGGGATCCTACACCCTCGTTGCGGCAAGGAGCACAAACTCACTTGCTTGCAAAATGCATCACTTCCAAGCCGCATCAGTTAGACCTGGGGCGAATGTCGTGGACGTGATGCCTCTTGCTTCGGCTTCACCGCAACGTGGATGTAGTGCCTATCCGGGCTATGGGCTGGGGTAGTGGCACACTACACTCGCTCCCCTCTAAAGTGCAATTGAGGTTCCGCCAGCTCAAAATAGAGTCGGATCAGATAGATAGGCAATATTGCTGAGCCCGGGGCCAAAGTTTAATCGAATGAGTGCCGGATTGTGTACTTTTTTGGAGGCGGACCTCGACCCACACCTGAGAGAAGGGTTTTTGCATATGATGTGAATGGGTACAGCTTAATTAGTGCACCACTTGGTCCGCTCGAAAGGGCACAGGACCGCAGCTGGGGAGTAGTGATACCTGGGCGCAGTCTCCATACTCCGCCTGAGCCATTCTAGCGATAGCAAGGCCCCGCAACGAAACACGCTCGGTGGTGGAGGACAACAAGAAAGGAGAGAGAGCAGACATGTCGCTCGTTTCGCCATGGTTAGGCATGTGGCTGGCCGTGCTGCAGCGCGTGGGGTATAGTGACGGCACCCAGGTACTCCATAGGTTCTCTAGAACGGCTCGGCACAGTACTGCATTGCTTCTGTTTCGATTATAACTTTGCTCTGACGTTTTTGTTACTCCTCATAAAATCCTTTTCTAGGTTCAAGCATCGGATCTCTCCGACCTGGATGAAAAAGCCATCAAGCACGATCTGGTCAGTAGTCAGAGAACCTAATTGCTACGCTTTTCCTCAGCCTCTATTCATGTCAGCGCCCTTCACGTTTTCGTTTCTCTCCTTTGTATCGCATTCTAATTTCAGTCTGATGTTTTTATGTATTTCGATGTCGTTTCATTTTCATTTTCTTTTGTTTATGTGGTACGCCAAGTCCCTTCACAGTTTTCAGGCCAGCTAGTCAAAGAATTATGTATTTACAGATAATTATTTTGTTCTTTATCCCAGCTCAATGAATCGTTTGTGCCTGATGATTATAACGAGCTGCAGTAGAAGCACATCATTTACACTTGGCGGACTTGAAGCTTCTTGTCCACGTGAAACATGCGAATCGATTGCACCTGCGAATCATCGTACCGCCTGTGATGTAGGGGAGACGATCAAGACAATCGTGATTGGCCATTCTTTCCGCGCGCGGCAGTGTAGACTACGACATCATAGACATTTGGCTAGTTATATTAGGTTGTTCGAAAAGAAATGCGCGTTTGAGTCTAAAAAACTTTTTTTATTATAAAAACGAAATTAAACAAGATCAATTCAAAAGATAATCTCCATTACTATCAATGACTTCCTAATTTTCGAAGAAGCTCGGCGCCGGCGCGACTTCAAAAGTAGTTGGACCACCAGAGTTGGACTTCTTCGCGGTTTGTGAACTTTTCTCTCGGCCAGGGAGTGCTGCATCGACCGGAACAGATGGTAATCGGATGGTGCCAGGTCTGGGCTGTATGGCGGATGAGGCAGGACTTCCCAGCCCAATTCCTCAATTTTTTCCAAAGTGATTTTCGCGACATGTGGACGAGCGTTGTCGTGGAGGAGTTTTGTCGACGTCGTTTCGACACCTTGACGACGCAGTAAGAAGAAGGTAACTTTTTCTTAACCGAAAAAACAAGGTAGGCATGGAAACAAAAAATAATGAACTGGACAATAAAACTCTCTTTCTAATAGACAAAACTGTTTTAAAAAATCTTCTATAGTAGGAGAGAAATAAATGGACAAATTCAACGCGCATTTCTTTCCGAACAATCTAATACATTGCTTAATATCGGAATCTACGAGATCAGACACATCAACCCTTGCGGGCGCTGCGTCGCACGCGACACCTACCAACGCTGCAAATTACGATTGTTTGTCACATACCCGTTATATGAAATGTAGAGCATTACTTCCCAGTTTCGGCGACTGCGCAGAAACAGGCTTTGCTAACGGTGTGACGTAAATCATCGCGTCAGGACCAACCCATTTTTGAGACGGAAGCTGATAAATTTGCTTTCTGTTTGCCTTATGCTTACTGCAAAAAAAACTGGGTGCAAAGGGGTGTAACTCGTGAACTGGAGCCCAGCAGCGGCACCGTTTCCTACCGATAGTGATATTCTGGCTCGAAACTACAGGTAGAAAGAGGCAGGTGGCGGCGGCGCCAAAACTCTTCCCACAGGCAACAGCAACTGGTTTACTGGTTAAAGACAGCTCCCGCGATAAAGTCTCATGGATAGCTGCTTTCCAATTATGAAACAGTAGCTGATAAGTAATCTCCCAAAGAAGAAAACAGGCAAGAAGCGTCCTCCAGAACAACATAAACAAAATCGCTCCCTCACAGTCACACCTCCCTGCGGTCTCTGTGCAACCCCTAGCTCACAAATCTCTCTATCACATCTCGCAGTAGTTGATATCATCCAGTGCAAAAAAAGAATACAAAAAGAAAACAACAAAAACGCAGAGGAAAAACTCTTGGAAGGAAAAAGGAATTTTATCAACGCGGTGTCTGAATTTGGGATTACGGTAGCGCACGTTTTGTGCGTCGAGGTTTTGCATCACGAAAATTGCGTACATGTCGTCGCTGCTTTTACGCGTTTCACCTCGCGAAATGAGTTGAATTGAATGTATATACCTCCAATGAGTAAACTGTAATAAAGGGGAGCAGAATTATCCATGGGCATTAGCAATGCCCGCCGCCCCGAACTAAGAACAACTGAGGCGGCCCTCCGTCGGAGGACATCTAGCAAGTAAGGCGGTCCAACTGAGCAGGCGTTAGAACTAGAACTTACAGCGGCTGTAGCTCGCTTCTCGCTCGCTGTGCAGACGAATAGAGTGGGACAGTCTCTAGCTTGGGGCTGTACTACTTGCACAAGGAAGGACGACCATGTACTACTCGAGCAGGGCTGTCTTTAATTCTACCCTCGAATCCTCCTCTGTAATAACCGCAGCACATCAAAAATGTAAATTAACCAACGCCGCGGTTGAGAAGAGTCACCTAGTCATCATCTGTCTCATCTATGAGTGAAGATGATGCACTTTCGAAGCCTACTGTGTATCATTTGCGCGATCCAAGGGTTGAGCGCCTGTTCTGCCAACCAAGCTTACCATCCTATCAAGGGCGACCTGTGGGTTGGGTGCGTTCCATGTGGGAGAATAAAATCAACAACTCGTATATCAGACAGCGTAACTTGACCAAACATGAGCTGTGATCGCTTAACTCTTACGCCTAACTCACCTTTCTTGTCACTAATGAGGGCAGGTCGTACGTTGGTGATCCCCAGCGAGAGGGGTCATATTTGATTGCTGAAGGGTAGGGGAGGGTCGCATTTGCCTTCGTGAAAAATAATAGCTTCCTAAACTGCTGACACTGACTGTTTCGTAATAATGTTTTTTTTTTTTTTTTTTTATTTTTTTTTTTTTTTTTTTATTTTTATTTCTAAAGATGCTTTGTAAAATTTCAGGAACAGAGAAGTAGGAACAAGGGAAGGGAAAAGACGTCCGTACCGAGAGGGGGGGATTTGGAGGGCGAAAATGTGTTTCGTGCGCAAACTTTTTCCCTAACGCCTGGAGATGCGTGCTAGTAAAGTGTCTGGAATGTATTGTGCAAGTAAGGGTCATGGCTGTTGTTTTTAAATTGACGAAGGAGCGCTAAAGCTAAAGAACAAGATTTTGATTCATGAACTTAACTATAAGAAGATATCCTAAGCAAAACTACCTCACCCTTCGGGTGCATCTCGAGTGATTGAATCGGCCGGAGGCAAACGAACAACTTCAAACCCACTTTGGTACTGTAATTATGTTGTTTGTCTATCGAAAAACAGGATGACGGTTGTCCCGAATGCAAAAGTTCTACGAAAACGGCATGCCACGCCACAATAATAAGTATGAAAGTCACGCAGAGACATCATATTAGGTTGGTCGAAAAGTCCTGCGACACTTTGTTTGAACTATTCTAGAAAAAGACCAAAAATCATTTTGAATGTTTTTATCTCTGATTAGTGGAGAATGTCTCCTGGGGTTTCTGAAAATGGGTATATCATGGCTCCGTGGAAGTTTTCAAAGCTTAAAAATACCTCAGAGATCGAGGTACTTCTCGACCTATCCCATATTATGAGTTCCTGTAGGGCAACTCCGCCATAGTCGAGGAAGCTAACACTTACGTTGTCTTGAGGAAGGATATCGCTTGCCATAGCAGAGAGTTCCTTTTGCATCAGCGCTTCCAGGCTGGACTTATTCAACTCGGAAGTAGGCAATGTATAGGTCGGCCACCAGCACAGAATGACGGCCCTTTACTTAAGCTTCTTGAGGCGCAGCCGAACGTAACCACCAGTGTGTTGGCAACCTCTCTAGGCTCCATCTAACCGACAACTGCCATGCTTCTCCGCAGTCTCGGTTATCGGAAAAAATTTTTATATGAAGGATGACTTGAACCCCTCTGACTCATGAGTGAATCCACCCTCTGACAGCCATACCGAATGACCGGAGACTGAGTTGTTTTTTTCCTTGTACACAATGAGAAGCAATTCGTGAGCATCATTGTTTGTTGGTGGAGAGTGTGGGGTCCCTTGCGTACAATCTTTGCACATGCTCCCTCGCAACGGATCTCTCAACAGAAAAAGTAGATTGACAGTCAAAACAGATGTGGGGCATGGGAAAAGGAATTTCAAGTAGTTATTGGTGGGACTTCAAGAGCGGTATCTCTAGATTGACTAGCAATAATCGGTAAAGGATTAAGCAAATCCCACTCTAACCAACCTCACAACATGGATGACGTCACGTTTGAATTCTTCAAAAATACTCAATTTTTCTCCACCGCTCGGCAATGCGAAGACTGCATGTTAGTCAGGCCACACCAAAAGATCGTGGATCTTCATCTGAGAATGCGACCATACCCAGCTTATTCATCAAATTTAGCAGTCTCTAACTACTACCTTTTTTGATCCCTACCGCATCCATAAGAAGGCGAAAATTCCGAAAATCGACGTCTACCCAAAAATGAGGTCCACCTCTTCTTCTTATCATAGTTGCCGTAGTTCTATAAGAATGGAAATGAGAAGCTGTGCAAAAGAAGGGCACTAGTCCTAGTCCTTAGTGGTGATTACCTTGTAGATTGGAGATGTCTTTTAGTGACTGAAAATTTAGTCCGAAAAATTGGTCAAAGTGTCGCAGGACTTTTCGAACAACCTAATATTATATTTTCAGGATATGGAGTGGAGTGTAATCGAGCGTGAGTACTTAGGAGTAGCCCGCTCTGATCACTTTGAGTGAAAAATCACACCATGAATCAATGATGTTAATACGTGCGTTGCCCCTGCGTTCCGTGTTGGAGCGAATCAATCAAAGTTCCATTTCAAATTGCTCGCTCACACTGTCAGCCCGCTGATTACTCAGGATGCAGCCAAAGGGTAAGTTAGTTCAGTAGGTATCTTCTTAGGCCTCTTTTATTTTTTAGCCCCCTATGCAAGCTCCGGCCGTTCGAGTACTTTCATTCCCACAAAGGCTTCATAGATTCTGTCAGGAATGCTGCTTTTCAGATGTTGAGGCAATACTGAAACCACTGTACGCAAAGTTCGCAGAGTACGACAAAACTGGTGACAGTGAGGCCGCTGCCAAGTTTTATCATAGCCAAGGAGTCATCGTGGAAAAGGGCAAAAAAGCCACTTTCGGGAGAGAAGGTTAGGCGCGATTACTATATATCGGTTACTTATAATCGTCATGTCATCATTTACCGTATTACTGTGCTCTCTATCTTTGGTAATATGCCTTTCATTGCAGAGATTATTAAAATGTACAACGAGTTCTGGGAGAAGGTCGGTCCGCACGAATTTTTGGTCAGTGGTAGACTTCTTTCTAGAGTTTCCATAACTTCGAATTTCGGACTTTTATTTTCTTTGAATACTTATGGAATTAGAAGTGCACGAAAAATTGGCTTGCAAAGCAATTTTTATTTCAGACAAGCAATGAAACTTACCAGGGTACGGATGACTACTTGATGGCTCAGTGCGACGTTTGAGGTGCGTCCGGAAAAAGGAACAGGCGCCTTCAAGGGCAAATGTAACCATATTTGGAAGAAGGAGGACGGAGAGTGGAAGATTTATCACGAAGAATTTGAAACGATTTAGAACATTTCGTGCAGCGTTTTTTGGCCCGTATGTTCAGTTATTTCGCATTTCCACATTTTCACAGACATATGAATTCACATAGCACCTGGACGCTAAATAAAAGTACTGCTCGACTTGTTACCGTAATCCTGCCCCCATTTCTCCCTGATTCATAATTTAAATCATAATTTAGAAACCGGAGAACGCTAAGACATTACGAAAAGAGTACATGGAGAGGAAAGATAAAATATCTGAGGAAATGGCGCAGTAGGACCCTTTTCAAATCACTTTCTTCGTTCACCCCTTAACGAGACTATTATTATTTTTCAACGAGCTTTATCAGCAAGGAGTATCCAGATAAATAGCTGAAATATATAGCAACCTTTTACCCTAGGTTTTTTTACCCTTTAACCCTCATCTGTGCTTTGGAGTGTATTCCTTTCCCCAATGTTTGTTTTTCTTTGTTTCTATTTTACCCATTTTACCGAGACTTTTCAATGGATTTGTGCCGATTTGGATAGCTCAATAACTTCTCCTCTAACCGGGGCCAACCGCAGTTAGCGCGACGTGCCTCGGCTTAATGAGGTCGCTTCGCACCTCGTTAATTATGCCTCGAATCATAGGTGCGACAAGTCATTAACGAGGTCAATCGTACCATTTTCCTCCTACCCGTGTACTGTAGATAGCGCGTTCTTTTGCAGTTAAGCGACAGTTCCCTGCTGAAAACTTGCTGAGTGTAAGAGGAGTTGAAACGAAGTTTGATAAATATAATTTATTGCACAAATAGATCTGACTCGTTGGGATGTCGCTAGGACGAGGCCGTTCCTATTGGATCAACGTGTGAAGGAATGCGAAACAGGTCACGTCGTCATTTCCGGCTTCACAGAATACCTGAAAAAGATTACCGTGTTAGCTGGTAGCGCCCAAAAGATTGGGGCAGACTGAGTCGCTCACTTGTGTGTTGGCCAGATAACTGAAGTCATGGCTTGAACAGATCACATCAAAGAGACCACCGATCTCATCACTGGCTGCTTTTTGAATTTTACGTTTCGACGTTGAGGGGTTGGAGTCGATATTCTGAAGAACTCGTCTTACGGATCTAGCTGAACTATTAAAGGTACTGTAGCAGCACAATTACTCAGCGAATGATCAAAATTGGTGGATGTGGTTGAAACTACAGTGAAATACTACTTATTATTTAGGTTCAGATCGAGAATTCTCAGTACTGTAGGAGACCACCCCTAGCATGAAGATACAGTCATGATCCCCGTCAAAGATAAGGTGCGTGACGGATGTGTGGCCTGGAGCACAACCAAATCAGATTTCCCATCTGTATCGGACTCAGGATGGCACACTGGTGGAGGAGGGGCGCCCTGGCTGCGCAACAGTACGCGCTGTTCAAAACCCTTGGTTGGTAGGGATTATGGCTGTAAGTTTTGCTATTCTGCTTTTCCATTCTCTGCCACTGTAGCTCCAGCAGAAATATAAGGGACATTTACCTACACACCAACCATCAGATCCTCCATCAATGGCGTTTAGCCCCATATCCGACACCATAAAGCTCAATTGTTGCGTCGGCCGCCGTTGTGCTGGTGGAATAATCTTGACACCCTTTCTCGAGAGCATTTCCTCTATAGTCGCCAAACGAATGCGGCCGCATCCGGTCGAAGGGCGAGGGTGGCGCCTTTCACTGCTTTCACTACTTCGCTTGTCTGCAAGTTCACTCTGCCTGAATCTGGTGAACTACTGTGAGATTGGATTGGTAAAGCTCGTTATAGCCACGCGTCAACGCGTTGTCGTGTCAACTCAAGAAAAGGCTATCTAGATGGATCGGCACATCGATGGGAAGCAAAATGCCCCCCCCCCCTGTCGCCCAACTGCGTCAGGCGAGTGCATCAGTGAGAGGAGAGCAGTAGTCCAAGTGGCGCCATTCATGCTAATGGTGTGGGTAGAGCTAGCAGTTTCTCTGGCGCACTACTGGTCATTATCATCTTGAAGGGAGATACGAATGAGGAAGCCACAGTGATGAACATGACTCCGCCCTTACGACCACCGTGGAATATGCCTTTCAGGGGCCACGAAGTCGAGATCCCGCTGTACAGGTCTCTGAATTCCTGCCCGTCTGTTTCCTTACTATTGGATAAGTACCGCATGTCGAGACAGCATACTGTTTTAGATTACCCATTTCGGAAGCACGAAAAGCTTGGTTGAACTGAAAGTGGGCACAGTCCATGCAGATGGTCTTGTCGGAGTTAGCCACCTTCCTCGTTGCAGCATCACTCTTCTTCATTGGCTCGATAAGGAATGCGCATCAATGAGGAAGGCACAATGGTACATCTAAACCCGCCCATGCGATCAACGTGGGATGGGCCTTCGACTCGGATCGAGTTAAGTTCCCCTCCAGATTGTGAGACGCTTTGGCAACGGGTCTCGCTGCAAAGTGCTGCCTTAGGAAAGTAAGGCGTCTGAATGAAAGTGGCTTCAAAAATATGAAAAGCTTGTTTGATATGGGAGGATTCTGATCCTGCGAACTGTCTTAACGTCATTTGGTCCCTCTGACCGCTACAATCCTCTTGCTTTGGGTGAGTTGCCCAGAGAGAGAGAGAGAGAGAGAGAGAGAGAGCAAAATGTGGACCAAATGCTAGGCGCAGACAAGAAGTGCGGGCTTATATCTGTTAAGTTTCATTCAAACTCCCTTACCGCTTCAATGATCTTTTTCAAGCGTTCGTCGTTACATTTGTCGGTGAAAAGCTCTGGCTTGGCGTTTGGAGCCGCGTGAACTCGTCGAAGCGGTTGCCGGTAACCATCGGAAAAAAATTCATGTAGAATTTTAGTATTTTCCGAACAACGAAGAACCTTTAGCTGACTTACTATTTGGCTGGTTCTCATAGAGCGAAGGTAGTGTTTCACTGCTAAGTTCATCCTCAGGAGGGTCTTCTGGTAAATCTTCCACAACGTACCTAAAAACATATGCATGAAAAAAATCCCCGCAGTGAATTTTTTAGGAGCTCGCAGTCGAGACGCGGCTGAAGTCCCGCGCGGTTGCAGCGCGGATACTTTAGTCAGACAAGATGTCGTTCCGTATATGAATAATTCAGCTAAAGCCAATGGGCATCGA
>MU915305.1:15401-26111 GCA_036418165.1 Cooperia oncophora
AAATCCGGCCTCCTGCGATTTCATATTCTCTAAATATAAAAGTTTTTCCAGTCTTGTGCAGGGTTACCAAAAAGTTCTGGCGATTTCGTGTCCATGCGTTTTTTGAGAGGTCATAATATTCTTTTTTTCCCATAAGTTACTTCTATTCCGCAAGCAATTTCGATCTACTGTATGAGTCATCTATCAAATCACTTTCGATTTCTCCTCACAATGTTTGGAGAAAATCAAAAGGTCACAGTTGAGATGCATTTTCTGGCCATGCTTAAAGAATGTGCTCTCCACCGACGAAAAATTTTTTCGACTTTTTGGTCACCCTGTACATTATATACATTAAATATGAAATCTAGGCGCAAGCGCAAACTCCTATTTATATAACATCAATTACCGAAAGGGATGCTGAACGAACCCCGCACGCATGCTTATTATGCTAACCAAAAATTTTCTGGTTATCTCACCAAATGAGAAGGTTTTATTGCACTTGAATAATGGATTATCAAAGTGATAAAGCTGGACAGTCTCTTTTTTAGCGCATGACCGCGCACGCCACTTCCAATTCAAGTAATGTAGTCGGCATATTCCAGTGCGACAGATACCCCATACATGTCTTGTGGGAAGCCGGCCAAATGTACAAATCGGCTGCTTTCTTTCCCGATGAGTTAGGTACCAAGGCAGCATAGACTGGCATTTGGTTGGCTGGCAGGAAACACGATCCAAAGTTTCGATCCCGGCACAATGGTCGGGTACGCGGCGCCTTCCTTTCTGCGACTACATCGCCTTCGCCTTTGAGGGTATCTGTCCATATGATAACAAGTGTAGTCCACTCCTTCCTGCTGCGCAGGCAGCTTCGAGACGCTATATTTTAAGACATAAGCGGCACAAGGCGACTGTGAATTGGGAGCTACATATAACTTCGAGTGACAGGTCTCCGAGAAGTTAGGTGTTTATCGCTATTTCCGGCTGAAGCTATCATCGGGAAGTGTGGAAAACAGTCCAGAATCTTCTTGTAATATTGGGTACAGATGGCATCACTATTGATGTTCGATCCCTTCCCTTCTTCGCTGTACCTCTAGGATACGTGCATTTAACGAGGTACACCAGCTGGCACGGACTTCATCGAGACCGAGTTTTTCGAATCTCGTGGGGCTCCTCATCAGAGCCAACCATTTCTTGCGGATGGTGAAGAATAGATCAACTCTTTGGAATGCATCTGAGAGTTCCCTGCACAAGATTGGAAAAACTTTTATATTTAGAGAATATGAAATCGCAGGAGGCCGGATTTCATAGTCTCTAAATATGAAATCTGACCTCTTGCGCAAACTCCTATTTGTATAAGATTAATTTTTTCAAAAGAATGCTGAGTGGTGCTTCAGACTACAATAGTGTCGATCGCACTGTGGCCTATTTCAGGTGTGGATAACAGGATTACCGAAGCTCGAACGCCAGGAGCACTACGATCAGGGTCCGTACGCTGTCATTCTCGCACCCACGAGAGAATTAGCGCAGCAGGTGTGTTTTTATTTTTATTTCACGATTTCTTGGTGACTTATATTTTATCTGTGGCGTGTGCCGGATCTCCTACAAATATCTCGAAAGAAATAATTCAGATCGAAGAGGAAACCAACAAGTTTGGTGAATTGCTGAAGATTCGAACTGTGTCCGTTATAGGAGGTGCATCGCGTGAGGATCAAGGAATGAAGCTTCGCATGGGAGTTGAAGTCAGTTTTGCTTTTTTGTTTTGAATTCGATGGAGTCATCTGCTGCTACTGCTACACAAGCAGCACTGACTGCTACAGCTTTTTCTATTCAAATGGTCAATAGATCTTTCCAGGTCGTCATCGCTACACCTGGACGTCTTTTAGACGTACTGGAAAATAGATACCTCCTTCTAAACCAGTGCTCTTATGTTATTCTTGACGAGGCTGATCGTATGTTGGATATGGGATTTGAGCCTGAAGTGCAAAAGGTATTTACTACCAATACCTGTTAATTGCAATTTATTTCTATACTACCTCTGCTTACTGTAGCATCTGCACATACTACTAACTATATTTTGTTTGGTGTATTGCCTCCGGTTTTTATGTTGTTGAGCTCCAATACATCGCTCATGCGATTCGCCTTACACCAAGCTCATTTCAGGTTTTGAGTTATTTGCCAGTTTCTAATCAGAAACCTGACACTGATGACATTGAACATGAAGAAGCGCTAATGAACAATTTTGCTACGAGAGAAAAGTACCGTCAGGTTTGTATTAATGCTTCTTTCTTTCGGTTAATCTCAGTCTGGGTGTGTCCAATTCAAATTCTCTCGAGTCGAAGAGGAAGGCCTGCGGCTCAATTCTCTGATGTCCTTTTGGGCGTGAAAGTCAACGTTCCTTTCCTAGAAGTTGAAAATGTTTTTATGCGTTCTGTAAGTAGTATTAAATGGAGCAGTGCTATGGAGTCTATGCTAAAGCTGCGCTCATACTTTGCGTCAGCGACGGCAGCGTTTCGAGCGTGCACCTGCGCCAGCGACTTGATAAGTAGTAGTATCGACCTAGCGTACGACAGCGCAAGACAGCATTTTGGCAGGGATTTTGAGCATGAGCGAATTGGCCGCGAAAACGCTGGCACATTCGGGCGCTGTCTACGAACATCTATAACTAAGTTCCTTCAAGCCCCACTTTCTGTTTTTCTCTACACTCTCTTGCCTGGATGGCACTTTGTGACCACTCCGACTTTTCACGTCTCAACTTTACACGCATGCTTAGTGGCTCATCCGGGAGACGGTAAAGAGGATCGTAATTCGCCGCACCGCCACGCGCGGCGATGGCGCGGCGTTTTCATAACTCGTTTTAACCTGTCGAATGAAGCACCGGACTTCATGTAGACCCCGTCATCGTAGACACTCATTACTGTTTTCGGTCCTTAATTGCATGTTGTCGCCATCTACTGCCTGAAACCATCGTCCTTTGCGGGCGGACGTCGCACGCGACGCCCAGCAGCGCGGCAAATTACGATCCTCTTGTCACATACCCCCCTTTACTGCTCTGCGCTCTGGCATATCGCGGGGGCCCCCACGGAAAGTTTTAATGTCACGTAACCGACGAGCGTACACTGATTGATATACTCTAGTTCGCTGCGGACGGTTGGGCGTGTCAGGCAGTATGAGTGTGTCACACCGTCAAAGCCGTTTCTGCTTCCTTGTTGAAGTGCGCATGCGACAACCAGTGGTAGAAAACGAGTAATACGAACGATATGATACAGTCTTATCACTTGCTCGCTTTAACAACTGGTGGAGAACGGGTTTGGCACCGCGCCAAACTCATCCCGCCTGACACGCCCAAGTGTACTACACTACAGGGGGGGGGGCAAAAAAAAGTCATTTCGGCCGAGCCACATATCAACGAAGTTTTCGCAGCCCAGACAGGGGAAGTGGATATGAGTACCAGGGTGGAAGATACCCAAGATCTTCCTCTATAAGCTGGAGCAGGCTGCCGCCAATCGCCTTCATGTACACCAAAATATGAAGTCATCTCCAGTCGCGGCCTGACTGGAGAACACCTTTGGAATTCACGTCGCCTCCAAACAGCTGCGAAACTTCTTGAGTCAACTTCGCTACGGTCTAGGACATCATCTTCACCGTATTCGCCGAGGCGCGAGTTGATGGTATGGAGGTACCTGGAAAGGGAAGACCGATATTTTCTTTGTAGACCCCGACTGAAGGTGAGCGCTGGCGGTTACATCAAGTAACTCGAGAAGAATATCCTCCCTACATGTGGTCGCCCGTACCTTCTTGGAGACCTTGTGCTGCTACAGGTTTGGGTGCCACCACATGGAATCGAAGGGTTTTGGAAAAACTCCCGCCTACTTCGAATGGAAGGGCGTTTCGTACCTGAAGAAGATGTAATATTGAAGTATGTCCCCTGACCTGAACCCACTCAATTACCTAGTTCGGGCGGACTTCAAGAGGGTGGTCTACGGTGGCGGAGAAATCGACTACCCCGCTGATCTCAGGTACCACATCGCGGTCGCGTGCCAGAATCTCTCGATGGCGCTCGTCCAGAAGGCTGTGGCGGAGTGTCGTGATAGTACTTAATATGCTCTTCAATATGGTAGTAAAAATGTCCGATCAGAATTTGATAAAGTGTAATTTATAGCGCCTCGAAAGTCAATGAGGCAAAGTGACTTTTTTTTGCCCCCCCCCCTGTATATCTGTACTTTCCTAGTCTCTCGAAATGCTGACGACGCAAGGTATGAACGCAGCCCAAAGAGGGGTTGTGTTTAGCCGCTAGAGGGAGAGTGTTCAGCTGGTTGAGAATTTTCACATTGCTGATTCCTATCGTCCTTTCGGTCAGTGGTGTATGACCGATCATGTGTTTACGTTCAAGGTTTTACTTTATCTAACACTGGAGTGAATTTCTTTCCCCTACTCCGCTCAACGGATGTTGGCCTGCTTCCCACATTTCCATGCTGTGTCCTGCCAATAAGATTGTTCACTTCCAGACTGTGATGTTCACGGCGACCATGTCCCCAGCTATTGAACGTTTAGCAAGGGCATATTTACGGCGTCCTGCAGTCGTCCACATAGGATCCGCCGGCCGTCCTACAGAAAGAGTGGAGCAGGTAACTTATTTTTGTAGAATGCCGCTGAAGCAATATTCTTCTTAAGAAAGGCTACTGGGGAAGGATAAGATGCTCTTCAGATTGTCTACATGTTGTCAGAAGACAAAAAGAAGAAGAAACTGGTCGAGGTGTTGGAGCAGCACTTTGAACCACCCATTATCATTTTCGTTAACCAGAAGAAGGTACGGAAGATTCTTTTTCCTAGTGTTCATGCTTACTATCTCTCTTGTACTATGACTTATACCATTTAAATGGTTGTAGGGTGCTGATCTTCTGGCAAAAGGTCTCAGCAAATTGAATTTCAATCCCGTCGTCCTCCACGGTGGTAAAGGACAGGAAACAAGAGAATATGCGTTGCAAGCACTCAAGGATAAGACGAAGGATATCCTCGTTGCCACTGATGTCGCAGGAAGAGGTAAGTGACTTGCACCCTGCATTCGCAAGTATTTTTTTTACTGAACGAACCACTTGCTTTATCGTACATTTCTGCTTGTAGTTCGTTATTTTCTACATTTTACACTTTATACCTTTCAGGTATTGACATCAAGGACGTCTCCTTAGTCTTGAACTACGATATGGCAAAATCCATTGAGGACTATACTCATCGGATAGGAAGAACAGGTATTACTAGGCTCACATTTTTTTTTCTTGAGCTGAGAGCTTCATGTGTTTGTGAGCGAATAGTACACGAGCATAAAAGCCCTTCGCAAAGTTGTAAGCTGAGGACGGCTTGTTGCAGGAACGGGACGTTTCTTTTTCTCTCAGTGGTTTGCAGCCATGATGAGATCGCTTTATTCGTTTTTTGAAGCGAAAATGAAACGCCTATATGTGCTTTAAAAAAGGATGGTTTTGGCAATCATTGATCTTCCGTGCCTGACCGATAGAGAATAATCTTATAAGTTAGGTATTAGCAACAATTGAACTTGATTCGTTCCTTGAAAAAAGGATGCATCGAAATTGCATGAACCCTGTAACACTACTTGCGACCTGTAGGACATGTGTGGTCTGTTTCGTTTTCGATGCTAATGCCATCTGAACCAGTCAAAGTGCTTTACATTCGGTGGTCATTGAATCACTTCTGGTCTCCTAAAGTGGATGGACATCAAACTGGAACATCTCTTCCTATTCTCCCCTACCCGTTCCAGGCTCATCTTCTTTTTTTCCATTGGATGAACTCATTTCAAACACTTTCTCAAAAAAGCTCTTTCTGCTGAAAGCCTGTTTGCCGAATTCGGGTCGCTTGAATTGGTGTTCTGGAAATTAAGCGTGAATCAGACCTGTAAGGGCAACTTTTTGGTCACAAGTGTCCCTAGCAACTTAACAAGCATAATCACTGATATCACAGATACTTAATTTTTTCCGGATAGTTAGACTTGGCCGAAATTTTGTGCTTGCGCTGAGGGTGTCTGCGCTACAGGTCGGCAGTATTTGTGGTGTTCTCGCACCTATCAAGTGCGATATTCGTGCATAGATGGTCAAACTACCTCTGAGGTAAGCTAACAGCAAATCAGGTGTACTGAGGTGTTTTTTCAGAAATTTTTGCGCCAAATGCGCTCCATTTTTATCGAACTTTGTTCATGCGTATAGGTTTACCTGAAAGTTGGTCTGTGGCTAATTTAACATATCGAACCGGATACGATTATTGCATTTTTTTGAGAACGTCTGACACCTTCGGTAGAAGACCCTGCGCTGCAGATCTGTGCTAGTGCCGACGCCTGTCGCGCCGGCACCAGTCGCCAACGGACGTTTTTGCTTCGAGCGATGTGAGATTCGTGTGCAGGAAACTAAACTGCCTCTGAGGACAATCCAGAGTGAAGTTGGTGATCTGAAGTGTTTTGGCGCTTGTGGCGGGTTCTGCGTTGAACGAATGCGGATACGGTGTTGTGTTGAGTAAGTAACGGAACCGCGTTGAGGGGTGCAACTACCTTCAGATAGATTTTCAGCCAGGTCTAACCACGAGGAAATTTTTGATCGAAATCTGACCTGGAGTTTGAAAACCGAATTTGACCCAATTAAGTATGTGCCAACTGTGTTTCAGATTGCGCGTAGTTATTTCAAAATGTTACAGGCATAAGTCACGATAAACCCGCTCGTACCCGGCATAAAATGGTAGCGGAGGTGCTGTGTAGTGCAAAAAAAGGCGAAAAAAAATCAAGTGAAACTATAAAAAAAACCTGCAAAAAGCTTTCGGTTCACACGACACAGTCAGCAATTGCGGGCCATTCCCGTTGGCACCGTGCCAACCGCTACTCTAGGTACGGCTACATATATATGTACTCATCTTTACGATAGGTCCGATGTCCGTGTCGTCGTGGTGTGTGTGTGTGTGTGTGTGTCTGTGTGTGCGTCTGTCTGTCTGTCACGAAATTCATAGCACCTGAAGAAGAACTTGGAGGGGTCGGGTCATGGTGGGGATGGGTAGAGCATGGGACAAAACCTAAATAGCACCCATGACCCATGGTAAGCCCCCCACAGTGGGCGGGGCGTGCGTCGGAAAGTCAGCGATGTCACTGAAAAAAAGTCACAACTCGCTTCCAGAGCAGTCCCAAGATGAGGAGATGAGGAAACAGTGCAGTAAAGTTAATAAGGGGTCGACCGACCAAATAGAGGAGACACACCCGAAATGGGCGGGGCGTACTTGAGATGGGCGGTGCTTCCCGTGTCACTGAAAAAAAGCTATAACTTGGCTACAAAGCAGCCCGGAGACGGGAAAAAGTGGAATAAGGTTAGCATTGGGTTGGCAGAGCAAATGGAGGAGACACACCCGAAATGGGCGGGGTGTACTTGAGATAGGCGTGCTTCTTCCAGAGGTCGGTAACTCGGCATGTTTGTGGCGTGCTGAGGCCCGCCCACAGTGGGCGGGGCGTGCATTTGAACACGAGGTACCAGTTTAAAAAATCGTAGTTTGGTCCTAAAGCACTACAGACGGCGCAAAAAAGTGGATTATGGTCCCCAAGTGATCACATGTCGGAATGTGCGAGGCACTCCCGCTGTGGGCGGAGCGTGCGGCCAAGGTGGGTGGAGCCAAATTTAAAAGATTCCTTAAACGGTTCCAGAGACACCGGGAAAAAGCCGTTCAAGATCAGCGAGGGGTCACCGGTTCACAAGTGTGAGGCATACCCGTTGTGGGTGGAGCGTGCGTCGAGGTGGGCGGGGCCGGTCTTAAGAATTCTTCAAGCGGTTCCAGAGCACTCCAGGCCTCCTCTGTGATACGGCCCGGCTTTGCGGGGCGTGGTCCATCGCGCCTACCTGCATTCGTATGATCAAATGCTCGACTAATACCCGGCTTTTCTCTCATCTGTCCACTTGATCAACGCTCCTTACCACCATTCCATACACCGTAATAGTGCTGAAAATAGCACGTTTGGGAATATGAACATGCTACTGGTCAAAGAATATTGACCATCTGTTCAAATAAAACAAAAGCTGGTGTGGAAGAAGATAAGCGGGGCGGAGCCGTTTTGTATCTCAGAAGGAGGTGCGCCAGCGAAGCCGGCTAGTATATCCATACGGGAGGGGTGACTAACAAGTGCACAAGTTGTCCAGTTCTCGTTGTAATTCTTGAAATTTGGGCCCAGTTTCTATTGGGGGGGGGGTATTTTCCGTGCTCCTATCGGTCACTGTCGTATGGAGATCTGGTAAAGCTATGCGTTAGCACGAGCTCCGTTCAAACTTGATGAGGGTCTACAGGTCTCACCAAGGTCGGACGTGTAAGTTAGCAGGAACCAGTAAGAGAAGAGCGCAAACTGCCCCACCCCTCCCTCCCACCCCCTCCCTAATTCGTATAGCGCCTGAACTTGAGCTGTTTCCGAAGTACCTAGCATCTCATCTTCTGCGTGATGTAAGAAAAAAAAGAGCAATCCACAGCGTAATCTTTGCTTTGGATGTGGATTGCAATTCATAAAAGCGCGGTGGCATTAGGTGGCCAAAGGGGAATGCTGTCTTACAGAGTGACTGATCTTCCAAAAACCTCGATTATGGTCACGCCATCTGCGAAGTTGTTTTCACACCAACGAGTGTCGGTGGTGTAATGGTTAGTTTTCATCGACGTTTTTCATGTGAAAGTGTAATGAGGAATTCGTTTCGTGACAGCGGCGTAATCCACGGTTGTGCTGATTGGCTGTCCTGACTGCTGATGGAATTTCTCACGTGCTGGTTAGCAGAATTCTCGGTGAAGCTGCGTGAAGCTATTGCTTGGCTATAGCTCTTTTTTATGGGATTATTCATTCTGCGGTCAAGAGATCGTATTGAATGACACTCAATCTTGCAATTTCATGACATTTGACGAAAGATGCTGTGGTTTCGGCCGTGCTTTCTCATGAAGATAACTTTTTAGGACCCTATGTGACTTTTCTCAAGTGCTTATCGCTGTCCCAGTTAGGAAGTTGATGAGTTACAGAGCAACTATAGCCTAGCAGTCCTTGAGTCCAACGTCCCCCCACTACCCAATCTTCTGTCTGATTTGAATCCCTAACCAGTCCCAACTGTTGTCGCATATCAGCAAAAAGATATGGATCAAATCGTGATTGTAGGTGTCCAGAGTAGACGAGGAGAACTTGCATTTGAGGAAAGCGTCGATTCTCACACCTTGATCGCAATTATGGTTACTCTAGTAGGTTGTAACTAGGCTATAGTAACTTCACAGTCATCACATGGGTTTGAATCTGAAGGAACCTTCTGATTGGTTTGACTTGAAGTAAAGAAGAACTGGGGCAATTCGGCGACGGGGTGCATTTTGCACTTCTCGTCCTTCCCATCGACGTGTCGACCTATCTAGAGAGCTATTTTATGAGCTCACGAGAAATGATAGGTTTTGCCGTAGTGGCTCCAGCTTTACAAGAGCTCACATATTTAACCGGAGTCAGACTAAATCGGAACTAGTGAACCAGCGTTCAGACTTCGCAGCTGCATCGATCGCGCCGAATGCGCAACCGAGGCGCTGCCGTCGCGAAGTCTGAACGCTGCCTAACCATAGCCAGACGCCTACTTGCCTGCTCCCCTTCTTAATGTTACCACTGAGTGCGCGTTCGCTGCGAGAGTTCAGTATCGACGCAAGTGCTCCATCGTAAGAATAGCGTGAGCGCAGTTCAGAAAGGGCAACCGGGTATCAACATCCTCCGGCCCCGTTTCCATGCATTTTTAAAGACAATCCCCGGTTTCAAGCAATTCGTAGGCGTTCTTTCTCGCTTATTTAATCTGATCGTCACTCTCTAGGATTATCCTACTTTTGTGGGCTCAGTAAGTATCGAAGGAGCTGTAGCCCTCGCAGGAGGCAGATCTAACGCCTGCAACGTTGTTCCGCCCACCAGAGTTCAAAGGCTATTTTCTGCCGGGAGTATAGTTTTCACAGCTTTTTTTTTACTGTTTTTTTTTGGTACTAGCGTCGGATAATGCGAATAAACCATTAGCGAGCCAGAGGTTGTAGGATATCCTTTTGATAAGCTGAAGCGAGCAGAGAAACCCGTCTAGTATCAGCAGCCAATTCCTCGGTTGTGGTGATCTCCAGTTTTTTTTTTGCTATTTTTCTCTTCCCTGGATACTCATTAAATGACCATAGGCTCGTAATTCAACGCCCTTATCCACGATATACAATTGGGGAGGAGAGGGTGTCTTTAACACATTGACGACAGCGTGATACGCATTTAATGCGCGCTTTGTGGGCCACGTGGGACCGCGCGAATTGTATACGAATCACGATCAACAAATCCATATCTTTCACTAGTGCATGATTTTTTTGTTTAGTTTCTCCTATTCATTCTATAGGCCAGTCCTTAGTATACTCGTACAACACGTGGTCCATGGAATAATTTAGTACACACAAGTTTAGCAAAGATTTCCTGTGGAAAGAGCACTATAAGCTTGAATTGGTTTGCTCCTCAACTTTGGATTGGTTTGCTGTTTAACTCTTTGCCAACAAATACAGACAATTACAACATTGATAATGATGAAAAAATATAAGGTGAAGGATTCTGAATCCTATAGAAAGCACGATTTGCGTTTTTTATGAAAAAGAAGTGGTTACAGACAACTTCCTGGCCCTAGTGCAAAGAGAAAGTTGGCCAGCCCAGATTTTTTCATAGTAAACAAGTGACTTACTTCACGATTGCTC
>MU915305.1:26211-46367 GCA_036418165.1 Cooperia oncophora
TCAACATCCTCCGGCCCCGTTTCCATGCATTTTTAAAGACAATCCCCGGTTTCAAGCAATTCGTAGGCGTTCTTTCTCGCTTATTTAATCTGATCGTCACTCTCTAGGATTATCCTACTTTTGTGGGCTCAGTAAGTATCGAAGGAGCTGTAGCCCTCGCAGGAGGCAGATCTAACGCCTGCAACGTTGTTCCGCCCACCAGAGTTCAAAGGCTATTTTCTGCCGGGAGTATAGTTTTCACAGCTTTTTTTTACTGTTTTTTTTTGGTACTAGCGTCGGATAATGCGAATAAACCATTAGCGAGCCAGAGGTTGTAGGATATCCTTTTGATAAGCTGAAGCGAGCAGAGAAACCCGTCTAGTATCAGCAGCCAATTCCTCGGTTGTGGTGATCTCCAGTTTTTTTTTGCTATTTTTCTCTTCCCTGGATACTCATTAAATGACCATAGGCTCGTAATTCAACGCCCTTATCCACGATATACAATTGGGGAGGTGAGGGTGTCTTTAACACATTGACGACAGCGTGATACGCATTTAATGCGCGCTTTGTGGGCCACGTGGGACCGCGCGAATTGTATACGAATCACGATCAACAAATCCATATCTTTCACTAGTGCATGATTTTTGTTTAGTTTCTCCTATTGGCCAGTCCTTAGTATACCCGTACAACACGTGGTCCATGGAATAATTTAGTACACACAAGTTTAGCAAAGATTTCCTGTGGAAAGAGCACTATAAGCTTGAATTGGTTTGCTCCTCAACTTTGGATTGGTTTGCTGTTTAACTCTTTGCCAACAAATACAGACAATTACAACATTGATAATGATGAAAAAATATAAGGTGAAGGATTCTGAATCCTATAGAAAGCACGATTTGCGTTTTTTATGAAAAAAATTGGTTACAGACAAATTCCTGGCTCTGGTGCAAAGAGAGTTGGCCAGCCCAGATTTTTCCATAGTAAATAATTGACTTACTTCACAATTGCTCTCTAAACCAGGTTTTTCGATCCAATCTCCAAAAAAGCGCTTCGTGGGACGGCTTGAATTGTATGCGTACCGCGCTTGTGGCGTTCAAGAAAGCGCGCGTGTCCCACGAGGCCGAAAAGTGAAAACCGGCGTTGTCGTCAACGTGTTAAAGACAGCTCCCGCGATAAAAGTGTCATGGATAGTTGCTTTTCAATTATGAAACAGTAGCTGATAAGTAATTCCCCAAAGAAGAAAAAAGCAAGAAGAGTCCTCAAGAACACATAAACAAAATCGCTCCCTGGCAGTCACACCTTCCTGCGGTCTCTGTGCAACCCCTGGCTCACAAATCTCTCTGTCACATCTCGCAGTAGTAGTATACTCGAAATCCCTGAGATCGGGTAGGCGTGGCCGCATGTTTCAACTTAACCTGAAGGTGTCTATGCTTCTGGTGAGATATTTTCATCTTGACACAATTGTTGTCGTGTCTCTGTCCAACACAGAACAAGATGACAGTTGTCCCAGACTGGAATATTCCACGAGTAACCAGTTCCGTGCCATGTTCAAATGCCACGCCTACTCTGGCTCAGGGATAAGGAGTGTATATCTCATCCAATGCAAAGGAAAGAATACAAAAAAAAACAACAAAAACACAGAGGAAAAACTCTTGAAAAGAAAAAGAAACTTTTAAACTCGGCGCCCGAATTTAGGGTTACGGTAGCGTGCATATTTTAGTGTAGTGAAGTGCGTCGTGATTTTTACGCGTTTTACCTTGCGAAATGGGTGGAGTTGACTGTATGTGCTCCTAATGAATAAAATGTAATAAAGGAGAGCAGAATCATTCATGGGCACGAGCGCGGTCAGCAAAAAGGGCATGCAATTCCGATTAATGCCCGCCGCCCCAACAAAGAACAACTGAGCGGCCCTCCGTCAGAGGGCATCTAGCAAGTGGGCGGTCCAACTGGGCGGGCGTTAGAACTAGAACTTTCAGCGGCTGTAGCTCGCTAATCGCTCGCTGTGGAGTTGCGAGAGTGGGACAGTCTCTAGCTTGGGGGCTGTACTACTTGCACAAGGAAGGACGACCATGTACTACTTGAGCGCAGGGGCTGCCTTAAAAGGCATTTGGCACGATAAAGCCCTAAGACGAGTAGTATTAAATACGCCTGGCAGGACGAAATTAGCGCCCCCGAGCAGGCGCTGCATAGCGTCTTTTCCAGGGAAGGATAACCTTATAGCGCCCTATCAAGCTGTAAAACATACCGACCCATAGCCCACAAATGGACGACCGTACCTGATGCTCGTATTGCTTCATTTGCAAGTAAAATATGAAGCGAAGGGATTGATATGAAGTGGCTGCGATGGTGTATGGATGTATGAGTACATACGTGCAGCCATACACTCCTTATCCCTTAGGCGGGGCAGGGGTGGCTTCTGAGCGT
This sequence comes from Cooperia oncophora, assembly GCA_036418165.1. NCBI lineage: Eukaryota > Metazoa > Nematoda > Chromadorea > Rhabditida > Trichostrongylidae > Cooperia > Cooperia oncophora. The sequence goes on from MU915305.1 coordinate 28,612, forward strand.
GGCATAGGATGGTTACTTGTGGGATACTCCAATTTGAAACAACTGCCATATTGTTCTGTGTTAAATGTAGACATGATTACGGCTGTTCCAAAATGAAAATATCTCACGAAAACCTGGGCCGCCGCCACTTTAAATTTAAGTACGCAGCCACGCCTACCCGATCTCAGGGGTTTCGAGTAGAGCTACCGTAGCGGTTACTGGAAAGATTCCTACGGGAAACTCGTCCGAAATTGCTTTTCAAGTCATGAAGAACGAAAGTTTTTGTGCGCAGGTTTTAGACCATTTCACTTCGTTTTGCCATTTTACCACTACTATCTAGCCCCGCTAGCATTTTAGGCCGAATACCAAATTATCGTGCCATATGTCTTTAAGTTATGGCGAAGGCTGAAAGTCATTGTAATTAGTGTGCGGATGCATTTTTTCATCAGCATTTCAGTGCTCTGGCTCATCTGTTGCTTTCTTTCTGTAGCCTGGATTCCTGGTTATTTTTTTCTGTCATCGAGCATGACGTGAGTGCAGTGTTTGGTCGTTGACAGAGTTTTGCTGGATCGGCCGTTGTCGCGTAAAGGATCGATCTGCGATGGCTGTTTTTCGTAGGTTAGTGCGCTAGTGTGCCCGTGAGAACGCAACCTCGCGGGGTGTTGCATTTGTTTTCACTGGCGGCGATGCAGGCGGCTCACACATACACACACTCCCACAGCATGCCGAGGCTGCTGACGATCAATAGCCAGCCTCGACTCGGCGACGACGACGGCTTATGCCTTGCCTCACACACAGAGGAGACCCTCTGTGTGTGTGAGAGAGAGCGCGTATGTGTGTGTCCTTCTATTTGTTGTTCGTTCTGCCACGTGCTCTCCCATTTCCAGCCCACGTTTGCGCTCAATTCACTCGGCACCTTTCACTTCCATATTCATTTCTCTCGTACTCGCCCTCCCTATGCTCTCCCAAACGTCTCACTTGTCAGCTTCTCAATGCAAAGTGTGTCAGCAACAAGTACATGGCTATCCTTGACATCAATTTCTGCCTTTTCTCCTGTTTTCACTTCCATTTCCTCTTGGACTTCGTTTTACTTTTTTTCCATTTTTCAATATTCCAAAGCTCGTAGGTTCGCTGCCTCCTTGTCCTTTTCCCATTTACCAGCAGTTAGTCGTACCATTTTTCTCGCTGAAAACAATCAATTTTTGAATCGAATCGGCTCATAGCTGTCATGATTAAGTTTTTCCATGCGTGAGTGGCAAGTCTGAGAGTGTTGAAAGGGGTGAGCTCTGCTAATATCTGTAGTTGTCATGGAAATAGAGCCTTCGCCTGTTCGTGCCATGAAGTTCTTGATGAACAGCGGACGACCAAATGATATCATTTAACACTGAACTCACTCTAGTGCTTTTCACCAAGCAAATTATATAGTAAATTTATTTATCTGCTCGTTTTCCTGGTATATGGGACTTATTGGAACCGCCACGGCGGATTCTACCTGATATTATGCCCCTTCTAGAATTTTACGCTCATGTTTGTCTTGCTCGAGAGACATGTAGGTGTTTGCTCAAACAGTAGCGGTTTGTCAACATGATCTTTCGATTTTGCCATTGACTTTCCTGAAAAGGCTTTTAGGTGCTGATTTTGGAAAAGTAGTTAACTGTTTTTCAAGTGATGCGTTGGTGGTGACGCTGAAATTTGCCCGTAGCGTTTTTGACAGTTTTAATTTTCAGAGGTGCCTATTTTCTAGAGATTGAGCGGGATGCATAAGGCGATAATCCCAACAGTAGTGAAAAAGAAATTCAGTGGATGTCAGATTAGAGAGGATTTTTCTTCTCTCCTCTTTCTTCGCCCTAACATTAATCCCGCGCCGTCGCGAGCTCCGGGTATTTGTTAGACATCACCCCTTCTCCTGATCAGGACGTCTTGAACTGGCCTCAATTTCAGTGATGTCCTTCTTGACGAAGATCTTATACGTCTTAGTTTAGATCCCAATGATCCTTTGCCAAGCAAGTCCGGTACTTTCTTTTATGTCACCCGGACCTTTCCAGTACGTGCCTTTGCCATCGAAGTCGCTGCTCTTCTGCCTTGTTTTGGGCAGAAGCTGTCTGCTTACCCCCTTCACGTACTTTTGCAAAGACAGGTCCATTTCAGCGCATTATAGTCGCCTCTTTTGGTTTTTGCATAACGGCCAGCATTCTTCTCTGATGTAGCGTATCGCAGTCCGGATCACTACCCCGTACAGCTTGCCCTCGAATGTTCTGCTATGGTAGGAGGTATCAATGAAGGCTGTTCGTCGCTGGTAAGTCGTTTGGAGTTCCTAGACGACCACTTCATTTCGTTACCCACCGTTCCGCCACCCTGTTCTCTTTGGTCTGCTTGGTCTTCGCTAGATCCAAAGCTAGTTCTTAAGTTCCCTCGGGTTCATCAAGAATGAATCGGAATGAGGGACGTTTTCTTCCTCTTATGTCCGCAAAACGATGGAAGCCGTCCATGAAAAGATCATTTCCCTACACGGTATTCCGCTTGAGATTGCCGCAGATTCCCTACTCATGTGTAACTGAAAGAATGTTGATGCATGCAGTAAAGTAAAGCTGTCAAAGGAGAGCAGTAAGTGAGGAACATTTGTTCCCGCTTATTAGTTTTTTAAGTAGTGGCAGTGGGTAAACTGACTTATTCCCCCGACGACTTCTGCAAATGACGTGAGTCAAAATCAGAAAGGAACGTCGTGAGGATGTGGCTAATGCGTATCAGTGCGCCCCGCTTCCTTCCGCAAATGAATGGCTTAATAAGACCTCCAGCGACCAAATTCAAATCCTACCCATCTGATGTATATTCCACAAAAATCGCACCTTTTAGTGAGTACTGAAATCAAATTATTCAGCTCAACTTCCCAAAACTTTCTGTATATCTTCCATAGTTGCGCAATCTTCCGTATAGTGGACGTCTGAGGGGGGAGAATCACAGCGGGAAGGGTCGTATTTGGTGGCTGGAAGGAGGGGGAGGGTCATATTTTGTCTCTGAAAATTTTTTTGACCGCTGATTTTCCTGTTTCACGGGCGCAGTGGGGGTCGTACTTGCTCGTCATTGCGAAGAGGGAGGGAGGGTCGTAGTTGCCCTTGCGAGATCTGCTACCTTGCAGAAAATGTTTTTCTGGTTGTTGACTCTTCGACCTTTCGCGGGTTGTTACCCCGTTTCTCATATGTTATTACCACCCCCCCCCCACCTCGACTGTAAAATTTTTGGTGAAAAAAACTGAAAAATTTTCTGGAAAATGTTGTAGTGGGTAGGAACGGTTAGAGGAGTTGGAATATGGGGAAGGGAGGGGGGAGGTCACAACAGAGGACGGACTTGGGTGGGTCGTGTTTCCCGAAAATTTTTTTTCCAGCGACAGGGCGTGCACTGTTCCGTATATTCCGGAAATTCGCTTGTCGTTCGCAAGACTGTGCTGTAGGTAAAATGAATATACAATACTGCTTACGAATCCGAATTCATCTTACTGTCTCTTGGTTTCACACATTCGTCCGCGGACTCAACTGCAATCGCGGGTGATGTGGCTTCGGTGAAACGTTAAATGAAAACGATCCCATTCAATGATTCTAATTTGATGGGAATGCTCTGGAAACGAACAAACGTTTTCCGGAGCGGACGGTTGGCAGGAAAGCGGTGTTATCAGATGGCACAAAACGAAGGGATTCGTCAGAAAATATGTCAGTTCTACGGGCAGCAGTCTCGACTGTACTCAAAGTGCACACTTAGTCCGCCACATCATCTCCCTGTCACAGCCTCCCTTGTCATTTAATCGATTGTCTATGAAGTTTATTGATAGGCGAGATAAATCCCAGCACGTCATCGCTTTTTCTTGTATGATTCGTTGTACTCTCTCAATGGCTACAGTATGGAAGCCCGGACATCCACCATTTTGAGTCTGGATTAGGCTGAGATAGGGAACCTCATGCTCGCTGTCTCCATCGCTGGACCTGTCCGATTTCTTTTCTTTGTTTTCCGCTCTTGACGGACACCTCCTTCTGCTCCACGTTTAGACTCCCTGTCCTTCTGAATTAATGACGTTATGCATTTAAGATATCGAGTACGTGTTAGTTTGCGACAACTATTGCACTCTTTTTGGGACTGGTAATACCAGTTGTACCTGTCGTTAGCACTTTACTGCATGTTGTAAGAGGCCACCGACTGGCGGTTTTGGACTGTATTATTTCTGCGCAGCTGTTTCGCTTGGTAAGCGCTCTTGTGACGCATAGTATTAGCGTCCCACATAGGAGTTTATTCGATTTTACTGGTTATCTTCGAACTGTTGCCCATTGCCTCGCAGACCTCTACGAACCTAAGTGTACCTCCAAGACTTTTGTATTCTCCTCAGTAATCGGGATTTTATTGATAATTTCGTAGTCGGTAATATGCCCGAAGTCAGTTGTTCGTTGTATGTTGAACAGGCACGTCGCAATCTGTGGGTCCCTGGCGGGGGTGGTTTTTTGGTAGCTGGAGAGGAGTTGCATTGTTTTCGAGAGGTGTTTTCCCCAAACCCTCCCCCGCTCGGCGGGAGTTTTTTGAAAGAATGTTTACCCGGCAAAGTAGTAGGAGGTCGGAAAATCTCAGGCGATGTAGGATGGGGGATGAGAAAGGTCGTCCCAGAGGAAGAAGTTCGGGAGGGGGCTCTATTTTGCAGAATTTTTCCCTAACGGCAGGACGTGCCTTGCTTCTTCCCAACGCGCTGTTTGGTTGGGGGCGCTGCACGTATCAGAAGAAAAGCTAGAATATTATTAGGTCGAACAGAAAATTCCAAGTCAAACTATAAAAGTTGGTGTAGTCCTTGTGCGGCGGATTTGCGACGGCGCCACCCGTCATCTGCGCGGAGAACAGTTTTTTTGATTTTCTTTTTTTTTCTAGGTCAAGACGGTACCGTTTTTTGCGTGTGGCACAGTATAGGTTTCGTGCCATTTCTGTAGCACTGTTATCACTCTGTCCCGAAGCCCATCGTTCACTCTTAAAGACAGTCCCCGCCCGTCCTCAGTCTTTAAGATAGTCCCACCCTTGTTCACAGCGAATCAGAAAGGCGCTGCGTCCCTCATTAGTGGCAGTGCTGACGCTTTCGTAGTTGCCCCCCCCACCTCCCCATCAGCACTCAAAGCTATTTCTTGCCACGAGTTCAGTTTTTATGCCGCATTTTTCGTGTTTTTTTTTCCAAATGTTGGATAGCATTAGTGTTGGATGACGCGAAGAAACGATTAGTGAGCCAGAGGTTGCAGGATATCGCTTTGTTGGCATAAAACGAGCAAGTCCGGACAGCTCGTACAATGTGGCTGCCAGAGTCCCCTCACGGTGCTCCATTTTCTTCCCTGGAGAGTCGCATGCTCACTGGATTTAGCTGAAGCAGTGAAGTTACACTTCTTTTCCACGTAAGCCTCAAGGTCTTTGACCCAGGTCTGAACTATCATGGGTATGCTGGTGTGGGCGTGAGTCAGACTCCAAGTGGGACTCAACCACCATCCAGCTCCTCGTAGTAGAAAAACCTCCAAGCCTGACTCTCAAATTGTTTTAGCAGTATTTTTGCGCAATTAACAAGCTTAGGACATTATCTGAAGGGGGGGGGGGGTATGCAAGGATTGAGTTGTTCTTTACAGTATCGTTTTCATAATCTGTCCACAATTAATTTTCCCTTTTGGATCTGATGCAATATTTGGATTGTTTCAATAATGCCTTTCAACATCGAAGGGCTCCGAAGAAGATGATTATTGGCGAAGCGTTGAGCGAATAAAAAGTTGCATTAAGCCTATGCACGGAATGCCCAAAATTAATTCAATTTTGTTTTTTTCCTATCGCCCTCGCATCCCTTCAGGTTAAATAATCCATTCGATAGCATTTGATTAACAAAAGTATTGAATTGTATGAAATCCGTGTGACCAGGGTGCATCATCAGGATGAGTGAAATGGCTGTGTCAGCACGTCCCCTCCCAACCTGCCTCCCTCTCCACCCTGCGTCCCCCACCTACAAAAAGTGGGTTTCGAAACAACTTCTGAAGGCAAGTAGCGCGATAAATCTGCAAGGCGTGTGGGACAGGTATGCTTAGCATGACAAGATTCAGTGCTCCTGAGCAGGAGCTGCAAGGCGTTTTTTTTAACTAAGAGCGCCATTATAGCGCAATCAAGCTGCAACATGCCGTCCCGAACGCCCACTGCACCCGCCCGCCCACAATTGGCCGTACAGTCACATCGACTCTGATGCTCCTATCGCTTCATTTATGAAGTACAATTGATATGAAGCGTTGCTACATGGATGTGTGAATACATACGTGCAGCCGTATCTATCAAAGCGGTTGTTGGCACGATGCCAAAGGGAAACTCGTCCAAAAATGCCCCTCCAGTTCCGTGCAGAACGAGGGCTTTTTCAAAGATTTTTTAGCTGTTTAACTTCGCTTTCTCGTCATTTCCCCTTACATACTCTCCCTGCTACTATTTCTGAGCAAGTACCAAATTATCGTGCCATGCCTTTAACGGGCAGGAGGTGGTAACAAGTGGGGCGCTCACCACTCGCGCGGTCCCGGGTTCAAATCCCGGGTCGTCTTTCCACCCAGGCCAACCAAGCCTTTCTACCTCCGGGGACGGTAAATTGGTACCAATCTGGGAGGATAATAACACTGACTTGTACATCGGCTGGCCCCGCAAGTCATTGTATAGGCCACATCGCATTCAATAAGCCACTACGATTCTGAATGGAAGTAGAATGCGTGCCGCATCCCACAAAGGGATTGATCAACGGAAGACTTTATCCTTTTTACTTTTATGCCTTTAACAAACTAACCCCTATCCTTTTTACTTTTATGCCTTTAACAAACTACCCCCCCCCCTCTTACCAAGCTTTTCCATAGTCTGGCTATCGAGCGGGAAAGTATGACCACAAGTGAAACGGGGGAAAAATCAACAATCGGATATTTTTTGATGCCAAACGTAGCCCCCCCCCCATGGTGGACATCATTCAACGATGATACGCGCTGTTCGTGACCTGGAGCGTTTCAGACAGCATATGTTTACGGAGTGTACTCTCATGCGATTCCTGCATCGAGAAAACTGGAAACTCTTATCAGTGTTTATCGCAAGAGTGGTTCGCGCTTTCTGTATACTGTGAAACGTCATGTGTTTTTTAAGTCGTTCCTAGACCCTCCTTTCCAGGCACATGATCCCACAGGGTTGCACAATGGCACTCTTATCGGATTCGATTGGGTTTTTCTGATACGTTCAATGGGCATAGCAATTTTATTAATATCATTATTTAGTTGATTTCATTTCATTAAATAGCGGTCCATTACTGGGAGAGACCTCCATCAGCGGCAATCGTTACGTCCAATTGCAGACGTAACGGTTTACTTTTTCGAACAATCGAATTCAAGAACTCGTTCTTGCGTTTTTCTATCAGAGAAATTGATTAAACTGGAAGCTGTCCGATCAGCCCGTCCATAGCAACGCAACTCAGAACGCTCCACAGATGGCGGTAGGTGTCGTTGCGATGTAAATTCGATCCAAAACTCGTTATTGGTGTTGCATTAAATATTAATTAGCTATTGGAAATTCAGTACTCTCAATGTGATTGCGTTCTTGTAATGACATTGAGAGCACTGAATTCTAATAGTCGCGTGCCGCCGTAAAAGATTTTCTAAAGCCTTTCCTCACGTCAGCAGATTACTAATAGAGATGTGTTTCCTGCTTTGAGCTGTGCCACGTAAGCCTCTCGAATTTTCTGAGTGACAGATGTGCGTCATGGTCATGGTCACTGTTGTCATGATTGGAGAGGATGGAGGTGGTGTAGTAGCAAATGGTTCGTTTATCCCGCACGGGAGTTGAATTCGGACTCGGTTTGCGACCGAATGAACCAAGGATACCGCCCCCGGGGCTGGTACTAAACCTGCCTCGGAGGACAAAGCGCTGAATTCTACATCGGTTCGTCCCACAAGGTGATTGTAATTGTATGGACCATGTCGCTCACCGTAAACCACTGCGCTTTTAAATGGAAGTATAATATAAGGCCTGTCGCATGCCAAGAAGAGCTGATTAAGAGCGAAAGCGTCACCCTTATCCTTGATCCTAGGATGTTTTTTGATTCATTAATCTCCTATATTTTCTTTCAGTCTTATAGTTTTCCATAGTTACCGTATCCATTGCCTTCAGCGTTGACGTTGTTTGAAAATTAATTTATGATCATCGAATGAGCTTAAAGACAGGCTCCGCGCTCAACCATCCCATAGCATTCATTCCTTCTCCTAGTAGTCTGGTGCGCAGTTTCTGGTACTGACCCTCTTTCAACCTCAGTGAAGTGGTGAAGGCAGCGGACGCATAGACGAGATCTGCCAACAACTCTGCCTGCAGTACAGTTGTTAGCCATTCTGTCTGGGGCCAATCTGTGGCCCAAGCTCGTGTTCCAGCTCCTCCTAGGCAAAATGTAAGGCGTTTTGCTCCCTGCCTTTGAATGCCGTTTTGAAAAGGGGTCCATGCAGTGATAAGCGATCCATTCACAAAGTAGATGCGTTTTGACTACTCTTCGATTCACCGTTGATGTAATTGCATTGGTGCAACAGTTCGTCGGTGTAATAATGCTAGTAGTTCTAATTTCGCACATAGTTTTCGCAGGCTGTACGTAATTTGTCGCAAGCTTTGTTTTCATGAGAATGTCCTCGTTTTTTTGCGGCTGACTTGGTGTCACTTAGTCCTGGATGATGCGGAGAAATCATATGCAAGGCAGATAATGCCCTGAGACGGCAGAGTATCCGTTCATCAGCAGGTCCGGGAACTTGTACCGTGAAGCCTCTGGACAGGAATTTTATTCAGGATCTTCGCGATGGGTTCTTTTTTGCTTGCGCCCTTAGTGTAGGGTCACTTAGCGACTACAGTTCTATAACTGTAGTATGCATTAGCTGGGTTTATCTTAAAAATGAAATATCGCTCTCAATGGGACCGCTGAGCGAAGGATCGAAGAATCAAGTTTTCATAGTTCATCGTTATGATAATGATCACCTCGTAAGCACATTGAAACTGGGGTATCTTACGGAGAGAAACTACTGGGCTCATGATTTTCCCCTCCTTGCACTAAGCTGGTTCGTAGGGCACCGTTCAGAAGTTCTTTATCGAAATTTGGGTGAGAAAAGACAAGATGGGGTAAATTTAACTTTTTTTCCTTTACATTTTGCTGGTTTACATGGTTTTCCGCGTAAGTATATGGATTATCCTGATGTTTATTCTGTTTGAAATGTATGCAATTTTCGAGTTTATTTCGTCTTTTTTCCTGAAAAACAACTTCATTGTTATCTAAGTGTTAGTATTTGTCATTACACACTCTGTTGTTAGTCAGTAGTGGCAGTGTGCGAACGGCGCAGTTCGGCTAAGAAAGAGGGGGACATTTTATAAATATAAACCGCTGTCAAAGACAGACCCCGCGATTGCGTACTGTGGATAGCGGCGTTTTGCAAACGTCTAGTCACTAATTCTTTCTTTGGGGAAGAAAAAACCGAAAAAAAATCATGAAGAACACCCAAGTAAAGAACAGGCAGGTTCTCTGCACGATTTCCCGGACTTGCTCGTTTATCCCAGCAAAAGTAATATCCTGTCGCCTCTGGCTCACTAATCGTTTCTTCACGTCATCTCATGCTAATACTGCTAACAAAGAAAAAAAAACGGAAAACACTGCGTAAAAACTGAACTTGGGACAGAAAACAGCCTTTGAGTTTCGGTGGGCCGAACACAGGCATCAGAAATGCCACTTCTGAAGGCCATAGCGCCTTCGTTACTTACTGGGAAGCCGCGAAAGTGGGATTATCTCGAAGAATAGGTACCAGACTGCTTGTACAAGGAAGGTCGCTTACGAATTACTTGAGCGCGGGGACTGTCTTTAAGCTGTGAAACGTTAAAAATTTTGTTCTGAAAGGCCCGAATCGTTTCACCCTCTCTCTGTTTCCGGGCAGGGGTGCTCATTCCAGAGGCTCTCTATCATTTCTTTGTATCTGAATGCCATCAAACGAGGGGGGAAACAAGGGAGGAATGAAACGGAAATTAGGCCCGTACCATTCCAAAGCATTCAAGTTCAGGCTGACTCCCCCCACCTTAGCTGAATAACGATTTGCCAACCAATGTAGGGAGCTTCAACTAGTGATCTTCATAGTCGTTCTACAACCGCCCAGCCAAGGAGAAGGCTCCCACCGTATCTCTAAAGTATTGCATCAATGTTTTTCCTGAAAATCGCTTGTGGAATCCGTCGGAGATCCCCATTTTTTTCTGCCCACTCAGACTGTGTACATAACTTTAAGATTGTTCAGGAAAAAAACCCATTGTCTGGAGGGGTTTTCCTAACTGTATTCATTCAGAACTGCTCTCGGGTACTAACATCTCTAGAGAGAAACGTCAGTACGAAATGCCCGCAAGTAGTTAAAACTAAGCGAGAAAGAGTGTCATTAGGGGCCAAATTGATTTAGTGTGTTTCTCGGTTGTGGAGCTGGTTGCAGTAGCAACAGCTGTTTGCTTAGCGCTGAACCGCCGCGACTCCCATCGCACCCATTCCTTTCACCTTTACCAGCCTCTTTTCTTCCATAGCACCCTTTCCTCCTGAATTTCTTGCCGATGCGCCGCTCGCAACAACTTGCGCTGTTCTCGTACGGAATGTCCATTGTTTTTTTTAACTTGGCGCTCTCTTACACTTCGTCCTTGTTTTCTACCATGGCTGACATAGAAGATTATTCCCAGGGTTTCCATCAGTGTCAGCTAATGGAAACCCTAAAAATACTCTACCAAAGTGTGTCAAATGTTCATCTTTTTAGCTAGTCATGGAAATCATTTTTTCATATTGTTTCGCTTCGTCCGATCCCCCCCCCTCCCAGGAACAGTGACGGATGCGATACGGCTTGCAAAACCACAGTTACCTTTAGCCGAAGTTTTCCCAAGGAAGATTGCGTATGGGAGTAGGCAAATTGAGAAGGATAAGGGGGTGGTAAGAAGACTGTAGGCGGCGAGAAGTGGGTCCAAAGAAGATCATCCGGAAAATCGGATTGTGACAAGGAAGCAAGATACTACTTTATTTAATTCCACAAAATGCTATGAAATATGGATTGAGGTGGTGTAGTGGCTATGGGACCGCAAACATCAAACGCCCAAGTGCCGAGGCAAAATCGGGGGTCGGCATCGTCCCGAGGCAAGCAAGCCTTCCATCCTCTTTGGCTGGTAACTGGAATCCGACTCGTCTGCGAAGCAAGAGCAAGTACTTTTACATCTGCTCGCCCAGTTAATTCCTTGCGTTAGCCGAATTACAAAGCTTATTACAAAGCTCATTACAATTCTGAATGGAAGTGGAATGCATGGCGTATCCCAGAAAGGAATTCCTCAACGCGGAAGCTTTGTTCTTTAATGTGCACAGCAAACCCTCCACAGCGATCGCTAAGAATAAACAATCTTAATAGGTGCCAACTGGTGCAGGTAGGGTAGACTGGACCCGAAGTTGCAAGTCTGATCATTCACCCTACCGGGGGGGGGGAGGGTTAGCAGGTTTTTTTTCTGAACTTCAACGTGCCGTGTAAAAGCGCGATTGAAGCCGTTTGTTTGGACCGCCCGCTTTTGGCTGCAGGCTCATTTTTGAAGTGCCTAGATTACCAAATCCGCTGAAAACTTGTACACAGGGGTAATTAACATCCTGATTACGAATATGACATTCATTCTTGGCGCTGGCGCTAATGGATGACACTACGATTATCTGCGCTCTGCTAAGGCTGAGCCCAGAAGATAATCGTGGTGACATCCTATTAGCGCCAGCGCCAAGAGTGAATGTCATATTCGTAATCAGGATGTTAAATTACCCCTGTTAAATTACAAGTTTTCAGCGGATTTGGTAATCTAGACAGCCGAAAGTGAGCGTGTCCAAACGGCGTTAGCCTGAAAGCGCCTTTCGTAATGTTCCGATCTTTATGATGTTTACCTTGTATTCTTCAAGCTATTTCACATTTAACTTTTTTCACGAATTAGTAATGTATGTGTCGCGGTTCATTACTAGTTGGCAATTTTTACAGCAGTTATATGCTGCCCCTTCCATATGATGTCACTAAACAACTGTGATTGAGTGCGGAAGGTAGTGATAACGAGAGAGGGCAAGCTTGCTGTTGCCTGCTTTCTCCTCCACCACCAGCCAGTTTTTTCGTCTTCCTTGGCCATGCTTTCACAGCTGACCATTCGCCCTTGTGCACTTGAGGTGTAATACAAACTGTGAATGTTGTGTGATAGGGGTTGCGTGGTTGTAACAAGTATAATTGATTCAACACTGGGTGCATAGGGGTGTTTCTACGTGGCATCAGCGCAGGATGAAAGTGGCGAAAGGGGTCGGGTGCGATGTGTTGGCGGTGGGAGGCAGAAGTTGATAAGATACAGAATGTGAGCGTGGCGGGGCGATCGTTGCGTACGTGCGCGATCATCTCGTCTGATTTAGAATTGATTGGCGAGATAGCAGGAAGACTGACTGACTGGGGCTGTCGTCCACGCACTCATCTCATTTTACCCCATCGCTACTGTTACTCGTACACATGACTTACTGCTTTTTCGTGTTCATTTCTCCTGCCTGCCATTTCCAGATTCAATTTTACGCCTTCCTAACCAACCCTCTGATTGTAATCGCCCGTCACTCTCGAGTCCTTACTAGTCCCCTCAAACCTGATTGCGATGGTTCTAATCTGTTCAGGACGATTTTTCTCCAGAGTTTAATCGATCCTTGCACCCCTTTTGTGGTGCGGTTAGCATCGCTAAAGAATGTCCCCTGCCAACTGGTTTTTCAACTCTCAGCTAAAAACTATTTCTATTGATAACGTTTAGAGGTGGCATCGATAGAAATCCCGTCGAATGTTTATCGATCGTAAACGCTCACCGCATTTCTCTTCAGTTTAGGGGGTAACGGGTTTGGTTTGCGCCGGTGCCGATGTTTTGCGCATACGATTTCCTCCACTCGAATCGATTGATCCTCTCAACCTAAAAGTTCCAATCGATTTTTTGCTTCCTGCCATATTGATGAACAATTGAAAGCAGCAGATTTTGAATTGTCTGTTCGTGTTCTATCAATCTAAATATTCGAAGTTTATTTGTTCAGCTGAAATTGGCTGGAATCTCCAACATAAGTGCTATCTTTGGGCCGCCTAGTTTTCTAGGATTATAAGAGTGCGCGTGAAAATTGGGGAGGTATGGTGCTAAAAGATGGCTGAAACTGGCTCCTTGATTCACACTGGAAGGCATCACGGGACAAGACGGGGCGCGGGAGAGACCACATAGTGTGTAGAGAGTGAGTGTCGGTGAAATTATTTCACGTTGGCTTCTGAAATCGCTCTATTTTGGACGCGATAAAGGAAATGTTCCGCACAGCGCTTTCCACTTAACATGCAGGCCGTTTAGTGTGAACTTTTTTTGAACTTTTTTTTTCGTAGCAGCCTCTTTCAACTCGTATTCATCACTGCGGTGACTTGTTTACGGCACAGGCCACCATACAGCAAATAGCGTTGCTGCGTTCTCGTCGTTCGCCACCCGTTGACTTCTTATCATTAACTTCTTGTCCAGCAGTAATACTCGTTCGTTTGCCTTCGATTTTGCCCATGAACGAAACAACTGACTAGCCGCGTCCAGTTTTGTTGTAAAATATTTTTTATGAAATGTGGCTAATAAATCAGCGCACCCAGCAGTCACTATCGATCGTTACAAAGGGATTCCTTCGAAGTATGTAATCGGATTGACTAAATCCACCCACGAGATAAGTGACTCCACACCCACGAGAAGATTCAACAGATTCTTAAAACCGATTAATTCACGGGAAAGGTCAAACAAGAGATGGCTGCTGAATCAAAAATCTCTCCTCTCCCACACTTCATTGCCATTGCTCATTTTTTTCTGATGGTGAATTCCAACAAACATGTCTCATTTCGTTCGATGACTTTGATTTTCGGCTATTCTCATGTTTGGTTCTCATGTTTGGCTGAGCGACTTCACCATGGCTGAAGAGAGGGTTGGTAAAGAGTCGATAATCACTGCCAATACCGACTAGCGAATGCATCTTCTATACAACCCCCTCCATCGGCTCAACAATGGATGTTTCAGTGCTTGGTAACTCCACGAAGAATTCAGGATTCCTGCAAAGGGTTTCGTGGAAATACAAGTAGGATTACATGGTGAGAAGTAGCGTGAGTCGTGAGTACGGTCATCTTAGCTGCAGAAGAAGGCTATGTCCGGGAGGGTGTATTTGGCGTGGAGCTAAACTCGTTCCCACCTGTTGTTGAAGCAGGTAAGTTGAAACAGTTGGTAGAAGACGACTGATACGAACGATGTGATGAAGCCTTGTCGGTTTCTCGTCTCAACAACGAGTGGAAAAATGGTTTGGCGCCGTTCGCCAAACCCATTCTGACACGCCCCTTCATCTGCAGCGAACGTGACTGTAAACTGGAGAAATCTATCGAAATGTAGGTGCTACTGCCAAAATCAAGGCAGGATGGAATTCTCTCGAAGGTCGGCAGTTTTCTCTGACGAAAAGTGTTATGAAAAGTTGGCTAATGTTTTGGTATAGTGGTAGTTCCAGGAGGATTCACCAGGAAGGTTATGCGATTCAAAGTCCAGCAAACCTGTCCTAGTAAGTCTTTTCGAACCTGTCTGGACTAAATAGCGAAATGATCAACCGATGATAGTGTGGCTGCTTTTCTCATACTTGGATCGCTGCTCTGCTGTTGAGCTATGAAGGTTTTCTGCTGATGTGGTTCTGAAGTCGAGATGTTTTTAGGTTGTTTTTGATGTTGCAAGTTTTTGAGAGTCTTAGTAATGTGTCTGCTTGTCTTACACATTCCGCACCGCGTGACATTTACGCGGTCGCACGCTGTCTTCTCTATGTAGCCGCATGACCCCACGAAGGAGTCGTGGCTTTCGTGAGCTGAATTTACTCCGGTTCTTGTTCCTTAGCGAGTTTTTTTTTGGTATATCTCTGTACCTTTGTCTGTATTCAAAGAGACTTTGGACGTACAAAGCTCATACCATTCTTCCTTTGTCGTTCTCGTCGACCCTAGCTTGCCTGTCCCTCCCCTTCCTGTCCACCCTTCACATGGGATTCGACGCCTTTCATAGCTATCCACAAGCATTTTCTCAATACTTTTGTCAAAATCATGCGTCAAATTCACTAGAACTGATCTATGATGACAAAACGCAAAATAACAAAAAAATGTTGACCTGCACAGTAATGAGAAAAATTCGGGAAAATTCACCGCTGCGGAAAAAGAACTTGGAATAAGCCAAAAAATTGAAATTTTCCACCAACTTATTCCCTGATTTTCCTTGATTTATGTACCGAAATATTGTGGATATAGATAGGGTATGCCTGGAGGAACGGATTTCAGCACCCAAAGCCAGCACCAGGATGACAAAATGACCGAGTGAAACCTTCACCTCGGCCCATCAGGCACCTTTGAGATGACTTGAAGCATGAGTCAAAGGAAAGATGAGCACCAACACGAGTGAGCAGATCCATCATTCTGGGGAGTTTGGAGCCGAATATCCGTGGATACTCCTGAGGCGCATGTGGAGTCTATGAATGATGAAGGCTATGATGAAGGCTCCCATCAAGTTCTTCAGGAAGCAAACTAAATTCAGAGCGCAAAATAGTCTTTTTTTTCTCTCGTTGAACTCCCGTTATCTGCTCACCTTTCCACTGTATTTCTGTTGAATGAGAGCTTCAAAACTGTTTGAAAGGCGATTTTGTGACTTGTTCCAAGCTTTCCGCAGCTGTATTTCTAGAAAACACCCTTGGTTTGTTGATTCACCGATTACGAGTGACTGGTCAGGCGCAGATATCGGAATGCTTTGGCCACATGTGACAACCACGTGAAATAGATATCAGTGCAGAATGTGTTACACATTTCGACCATTAGTCTTGAGTCTCTAGCCAAGCCCCAAGTGACCCTCGGCGCTTTTTCCCGGGTATTTCCTTTTCTTCTTCCTCCTTCTTTCTTCTCCTTTCTTCCTTCCTTCTCCTCTTCCCTCCTCCTTTGCCTTCTCCCTCAATTGCCGGACTAATAGATGCTACGAGAAATACCTCCGGACCCTCTCAGCGAGAGCATATCCGGTTGACGAGAGCCCTGTAACCCACTTTGTACCCTTTCATTACGTCTCGCCGCTAGCTATTATCTATGGGGTTCGCAGTTTCGCCTTGTGAAAGTAACGGTCACACCAGCTGGCCGATGTTTTCATCAGTTCGCCAGTTTGTTTATCCCGTTTATTACACGTTTACGTACATTTTCCATCACTTATCACAAATGCTCGATTCGCTCACAAACCCAAAATAAATCGCTAAAAATACTTCGTTCTCTCCTTCAGGACTGAAGATATTCGTCTTTTTTGATTTATTTCAATGCCTCTAATGATAGATTTGATGAAAGGCATTGCCAACCTGCTCCACGGTAAACACTTTCTACTTCAGGTCGTGCCGGGAAGCAAGGCAAGTCCATCACATTCCTCACACCGGATGACAACGCCGTGTTCTACGACTTGAAGCAATGCCTGTTGGAATCACCTCTATCATCATGTCCCCTCGAACTAGCCAACCATCCCGATGCGCAGCAGAAACCTGGGACATTTGTTCCTAAAAAGCGTCAAGATGAGACATTGTTTAAGTAAATTGTCTGGGACAGTTTTTCACGCGGGTCTTCTGTCATTGGCGTTGTTATCACATCAGTATGGGGTGCTTTGTAATCAGCTATCTCTCTGTGGCGTCTGGTTCATTCCGGGGTTCCATTATTCCCAGTCAGAAGCCGTGTTGTCAAGAATTAACTGTGAACTCCAAAGATTTGGTCTCATTTTTGCGCTAAGTATTTTGGGAAGGCGGCGAGCGCGAAAGGCTTGGCCGCGGCGTTTCAGATCGTCGACATTCTCTTGAGGTCAAGCTGAGGGAGGGAGAAGATTACATCTAGATGATAGGGGTAGACAAGCAGCTTTAGTGCTGCCCACGCGTGCCCCCTCCAACTACATTGGCGCCCTCTTTTTTGATTCTTGTTTGTTTCCACGTTGAATCTAATAAGACCTCGTCTGTTGAAATGTTGCATGTGAGTATTAAATATTTATTTGAAAGTAATTGATTTGTCGGATATGTGTTCAGTCTTTTATCCATACTTTATATTGGATTAATTCGTTATTCTATGTTCAGTTTGCTCGTCGTAATAGCTGTAATATCAATTTTTCTCAGGTTTTATCCAGAATTTAGGTGTGAAGATTGGTAATATTTCATACCTACGTGATCTGGTGGCCTACTTCTCTGCTACTCTGAGCTACTTTGGCGGGAATGGCGGACGATGATTGGCCATCTCAAAGATTTCGTGATCACGTCATTAATAGATTGTAAGTTTCAAAACTATATAGAGTTCTCTTCATTGTGCTGTTAGATTATTTATCGGCACTGTTGAACAATCTTACCCCAAAAACTCTATTTTTTTACTGAAACTTCGAGTAAGGGGTAAAACGTGGCCCTGATCGCGAATATGGCATTACTTTTTGGCGCTACCACTTTTTTCATCGGAATCGGTGAAAACCTGCATACGGGGTTCTCCCGAATATGGCAACCAATTTGACGCTGGCGCCACTTGACGTCATAAGGCGCAAATTTGGCGCCACTACCTTTCTCACTATGTCGATGAAAACTGCTATAAAAGCCCTTCAGGCCAGGCTGAGCCTTAGCAGAGGAGCCCTTTAGGGTAAGATCAGCCTTAGCAGAGGAAGAGGTCACTATCCCGGGAAAG
>MU915306.1:0-15892 GCA_036418165.1 Cooperia oncophora
TCCAACAAGTAAACACGACGGAACGTCGAAAATATCGGTACATTGTGGAAGAAATAGATAAAGTTGACGTAAAGTCGCGGAAACAGTCCAGAAAGTCCGAGTCGCAGAATCACGCGCAAACCAGCAAACTAACTAGTTGGCTCGGCACAGAACTTTGATGTCGAGTCAAGTTATCATGATGTTTTGTGCCAGCATTCCATACCGCTTATTTCACGGCATTATCTCAGAAAAATCCGAAATGGACTGATGAAAACCACTCCATAATTAAAATACTGAGTAATGAATGTGATTCGATAGTGATAGAGCCTCAAGATAGTGATAATCAGAATCAAAAAGCAGAAAGCATACCGTGAAATTAACAGCACAAGACGCAGGCTGCCACTAACCAGTTGATTTGACGACAAAGGGCTGCGTCAAGTCAACTAGTTAGGAATAGTGATTCACACATAACCCTTCACTCGGACCTTTAAATTACGCCCTTTCGCAGCTAATGTAGATAGAGAGGATGGGTGGTGTGGGAGGGGGCCTATATGTCCTTTTACTAGAAAGGCTTAGACTCATAGCACCACGCAAACAACCAGAGTCCTGCATGGAATACATACATAGTTAGCTATACCTGTGCCTTGATTAGATCAAGGGATACAGAAGCGCTAGTGAGTGACCCACTCCCAACTACGTTAGCGCCACTAGTTTCATAAAGTCATCGAAGAGCCCCACGGCGCTGTGTTTTCACGTGGCTACGCTATCGTATGTAATGTCCAGTGCGAACTGAGGCAGGCAAAGGATTGGGCTGTTCGTAGGAAATAATGCAGAGAATAAAGAGAATAAACCAAGGGAGCGAAAAACGAGAAGAAAACGGAGCAAGATGGTAGTGGAGAAAAAAGTGCAAAAAATAAGCAGCACAAAGGAGCGCATCTGATGGGAGCGATCGATAACCGGCATGGGCCGTGATAGATCACAAATCTGCGCAAGGCCATTTACAGACTACAGTATTCAAGAAATATGGATTTTCCCTCATAAACGTTTCTGGCATTATTGGGGAATGGGAGGGTTGAGGAGTCTCGAGATTGCGCCACAGGCTAGACTCTTGCTATGATTTGTGTTAGCGTTTGAATGGGAAATGGATTGTGAGTGAATGTTTGTGCCGATATTGACGACAAGGTTTCTTACCTGGCAGATTGATCTGGCACAATATGAGCAAGTGGTAGAACTGGTTAAACTGGAAAAAACTGGTTACTTTCAGACCTAGGACCGCTCTGGAACAGGCGGCTGCCAACATTTTCTTCTATTTTCTGCAATTTTTCGCTAGTATATAGCTGTTATAAAAAGGGATAAGGGGGTACGGAATTGTTGGTCCGCTTATTCTATGTATGTAAAAAGTTGAATACGAGGAGAGGTCACGGTATGAACAGGCACACCCTCCCGGAATAATTCAGCGAAATGCGCCCCACCCCGAAATTTCCTCTTCCAGTCGACCCCTTCCCTCTTCCACAGGCCATCTTCATATGTTTTCTCAACTTCCTACCATTTTCCCAGTCTTCTGGAGATTTTTTCGAGACTTTTCAGGTTTTCCCATGGAAGTGCCGTAAAGCAGGGGGGGGGGGTGGAAGGTGAGGATTTATAGTAGGTTGTCCGGAAAGTTCTCAGCGTTTTTTGCACCTATTTTTGTACATTCACTGCTGATTAAAAACTCATTCTGCCTTGCTCCTCAGCTACACACTTCCTGTGAGAGAATTTCTGCGCTATCTGATGATATAATTGCCGTTTCACCATTGCTTGATGAACCCCTTTTTTCAAGATTTTTTCAAGCATGTGAAAAGAGCACTTCGGACGATTTTTTTCTTCGACTATAAATTGGGGCAATCCGCAATCGAAACAGCTCAACAAATTAACCAGGTGTGGGGGCCCAATAGTGCTAGAGAAAGCACTGTGCGCAATGGCTCAACAAATTTCGTTCTGGAGATTTCAGCCTTGAAGATGAACCTCATAGCGGTCGACCTAAAGCAATATCTGACGAGGATTTTAGGGGGATTTTGGAGGCTGACCCATCCCAAACAGTTCAAAATCAACAGAAGAGCTAGCGTGTGGGAAATCCACTGTTGAGATCGGTCTGGAACGCCATTGGAAAGGTGAAAAAAAGCTGCGACAATCGGGTGCCCCCACAACTGGAAGTGACCGCGTCAGAATCGGCACGTCCCGCGGCTCCTTCTGCATGTTGTTTTCCGCCAACAGAAACGACCTGTTTTTGGACCGAATTGTCACCTGTGATGAAAAATGGGTCATGTATGATAACAGGAGACGTTCCGGACAGTGGTTGGATTTCGACGAACCACCGAGGTAATTTTCAAAGCCGAACCCTCACGAAAAAAAGATTCTGGTCACGGCTTGGTGCATCGGCTGGTGTGATCCACTATAACTTTTTAACAAACGCCAAACCATCACAGCAGAACCCTGCTGTGAAGAAATCGACGAATTGTACCGAAAATTTTGTCAGATGCAGCCAACACTTATCAAAAGAAAGGGTCCGATTCCTTTGCATGACAACGCCCGCCCACACGTTTCACAAATCACTATCCATAAATTGAACGAATTGGGGGTTGAAGTTCTACCTCAACCGCCATATTCTTCAGACCTTTCGCCAATCGACTATCACCTTTTCTAACATTTTCAGAACTCCCTTGCTGGAAAATACTTCATCAATCAGGACCAGGCAAAAAAGCCTTGTGGATTCCGTGAATTTTCGACCGCCCAGTTTTTTACTTTGATTTAATTTAATTTAATTTTTATTTTATTTTTTTTTGGTTTTTTACTTTTTACTTTGATGGGATCCCTCGACTGCTGTCACATTGTCAAAAGTGTGTGCTAACTCGAATGGTGCCTATTTCGATTAAATCCGACGAGTATTAAAAAGTTACGATCGTTTAACGTGAAACACCCAAAACGCTGAGAACTTTCCGGACAACCTAATACCAAACTTCCAAAAAATTTTCGTCAACTACAGGGAGGGGGGCGCAGCAATGAAAGACGGCCGCGATCGGCACTGTTCCCGCATGAGTCATTTATTAGGTTGGTCGAAAAGTCTGCCGACACTTGTGTTTGAACTATTCTAGAGAAGACCAAATCATTTTGAATGTTTTCATCTCTGATTAGTGGAGACTGTCTCCTGGGTTTCTGAAAATGGGTATATCATGGCTCCGTGGAAGTTTTCAAAGCTTAAAAATACCTCAGAGATCGAGGTACTTCTCGACCTGTCCCATATTATGAGTTCCTATAGGGCAACTCCGCCATAGTCGAGGAAGCTAACACCTACGTTGTGTCTTGAGGAAGAATATCGCTTGCTATAGCAGAGAGTTCCTTTTGCATCAGCGCTTCCAGGCTGGACTTATTCAACTCGGAAGTAGGCAATGTATAGGTCGGCCACCAGCACAGAATGACGGCCCTTTACTCAAGCTTCTTGAGGCGCAGCCGAACGTAACACCAGTAAGTTGGCAACCTCTCTAGGCTCCACCTAACTGAGACAACTTTTGGCCAGCTTTCTCGCAATCTCGGTTATCGGAAAATTTTTTTATGAAGGATGCCTCATGAGCTGAACCCCTCTGACAAGTCATACCGAATGACCATGACTGAGTTTTTTTTCCTTGTACACAATGGAGGAACATTTGTGAGATCTTGTGGTTGGTGGAGAGTGGTGGGGTCCTTGCGTACATCTTGCACATGTTCCTCGCAGGATCTCTCAGAGAGAAAAGTAGATTGCACAGCCAAAAGCAGATGTGCATGGGATAAAGATTTCAGTAGGTTATTGGTGGGACTTCAAAGCGGTATCTCTGGATACTAGCATAACGGTAAGGACTACAGTCCACTCTAACCAACCTCACAACATGGATGACGTCACGCTTGAATTCTTCAAAAATACTCAATTTTTCTCTACCGCTCGGCAATGCGAAGACCGCATGTTAGGATCAGGCCACACCAAAAGATCGTGGATCTTGATCTGAGAATGCGACCATACCCAGGTTGTTCATCAAAGTTAGCAGTCTCTAACTACACCTTTTTTGATCCCTAACGCATCTTCGAGAAGGCAAAAATTCCGAAAATCGACGTCTACTCAAAAATGAGGTCCACCTCTTCTTCTTATCATAGTTGCCGTAGTTCTATAAGAATGGAAATGAGAAGCTGTGCAAAAGAAGGGCACTAGTCCTAGTCCTTAGTGGTGATTACCTTGTAGATTGGAGATGTCTTTTAGTGACTGAAAATTTAGTCCGAAAATTGGTCAAAGTGTCGCAGGACTTTTCGACCAACCTAATAATAGCACACTAGAACTAGAAGCAGAACAGAAGCATGCGGATGAGTTCCACAATTTACTGTCTAGGCCCTGGCAACTGTTTGCCTTCCACCTACCCCAGGACCAAGAATCACGTCGCAGAAAATTAGCGCCCCCTTAGCAGCTGTGAAGTGTTTGAAGGCATCTGTTTTGTTAATCAGGACGTAGCTGTATATGTTGAGTGTTATGTGAGTTTGACCGAGTATCAGAAGTAGTGTCATGCACGAGACGAAACTTTGAGGAAAAAACCTTACAATGACGTTGTCTAAACGGAGAACACGAAGCTGAGGCATTTGAGCGAAGAGGAGCTGCGTCGCGTGTTGAGATCGGAGCGTATTGACCCGTAGCATGTTTATATTAGTTTTCAAAAGGGTAAAATTTCATTGGGAAACCATCTTTCACAGAGCGCAAATCGATCAGGTTGTATGCAGGGTAAATATAAAATACACTTGAGCTGTCACCGATCTTGCATGTCGGCTTCTGACCAGAGAAAAACGCGGGAAATTTTCGACGAACGCGACTTCTTTATCACTTAGTGAATATCACTTCGTTCAGACATAACTTGGAGAGAGAGCCTACAGGTTCTCAGCAACTTGAAAGCTTATTCTTCCTAATGAGTACAACAGCTTTGCCGTAGCTTAATTATAGCATTCTGCCCTAAAAGTCAGCAACAGTTTCAGTATGAGGATCTCCCCTCCTTCCCTAAACCCACATTGTCATCTGGATACCCTAATAGGCTTTCCGTACATCTTCACCTCATGTGCTGAATAGAAACCTCAGCACAGAGGCGCTGACCAGCACTTCCATGAATGCGCTATGTACTCGACTTCCTTTTCGAACACATCATTTTTTCTGCAAGCTGCGTCGTTGCTGTATAGTACTGTCTGTGCAATGCGAACTCCCGGTGGGGGGAGGGGGTCGCGTCCGCGACGTATGCTTGACGCTGGTCTCAACAATGATGGAACACATGCATCCTTTTGAGAGCAACAGTTACGAATTTTAATTTCACAATATAACCTACATGGAACTTACACACCCATAAGGAAGCATTACTCGATGTGACTTGAATTTACAAAGTTTAAAAATTTGTCTATACAAATGTGTAAGCATTCAATGAGAACAAATATTGAATCTGCAGGATTGAAATGGACTCAAATAATTACCTAAAAAATCTAGGATGAGGCACATTGAAATTATTGGCAGTTTTTGCAAAGTGAGCTATACAAATGGGCAGCAGACTCGAATTGAAACAGCTTTTTTCATGGAAAGCCCGAAACGACGTGAAATCTGGTTTTAACACAAAATGACATCAAATTTTGCCTTACGGCTTCATATATGATGGCTTTGCACATTATATTATATTTTTCATGGATACTCTCATTCTCGAAATAGGGAAGGGATCGGCTCTCGGCTCGCCTATCGCTGTTATTCGCTTAGGAATCAGGAAGCTCATCTATCGCTGTTACTGGCTCAATAAGGAGATCAGAGTTCCAGCACTGCAACCTAAGCGGCATCGTGCGTTTTCATAGCATTTAGCTAGACAATGTGGCGAGCGCGAGCTAATTCTTGTAGATTGCAGCATCACGGATCTCCTGGCCCGTCTCGTCAAAAGGCGTCATCGATATCATCGCGCGACGTGATGACTCATCCTTGCAGCGTCCCTAGTCCATATGCAGCGCGCGGCAAAGAAGTCGTGCGCGCGGTCTGCCTTATGAGGTCATCTGACCTATACCCATGTGTCATTACATCCAAACCGTTTCCTCGTATGTGAATCCTGACTCAGCTAGCTGACTCAGCTTACCATATGGATCGGGAGGCAGCCGACGTTCCTCGGGCTATTACTTTCTTAAGCTGCGAGTCCGTGCGTACGCCGGGGCGGTACCGTAACTTTCACCTGGTTTGATTCGTAATTGGCACGCCTTGTATTGATTATTCAGGGACAGATGTGGTTATTCATTATTTCTTCCACCAATAATGTTCCCGTCCCATCTCCTATATCATATCTTCGAATCCAGAGCTAGCTGATGCTGTCACCCGCGTCATGATTGTGTGACCTTCTCCTTCTAACGCCCCTTATCGAATCTTATCAGCAGCTTACAGTTCTTGTCACCCACCAATAATGCTCTTGGCCTGTACCCTACATTATATCTTTTAATTGAGAGCTAGCTGATGCTGTCACCCGCGTCATGAATATGGTGGCCTTCTCCTTCTAACGCCCTTTATCGAATCTTATCAGCAAATATCACTTCCTGACAGACAGACGCACAGACAAACAACACACACGTTACAGGACATACTTTAGTGGATATATCATAGTAGCGATAAACATTAGCTAGTTCGCCCACATAAGATTCCAACACGAGATATGCACGCCGACCACTCTCAAAACTATGTCCGGCATTCTCGCTTAGAGCGGCGCGACCAAAATATGCGGACTTTGCGGCGCCGGGTTCAAATCCCGGGTCGACTCCCGCCCAGGCCAACCAAGCCTTCTACCCTCCGGGGACGGTAAATTGGTACCAGATTCGTCTGGGAGGATAAAACACTGACTTGAAAACACATCGGCTGGCCACCGCGTAGCTGGCCACCGCACTATATTGGACTCTTTGGGTACAGGGGATAACGCTAGTTTGTCCGAAAAAAGTTATATTGGGCTAAACTTTTGATGACTGCTTACCCATTTGGTTAAAATGATAATATCAATGGATATTATAACATCACAAGAAAGATATGCACACAATACTTGGATGAGTGAGTCCGCGCCATGTTTTCTCGGTTAGAAAGTGGAGTCAGAGAGTTACAAGAATAGAGGTAAAAATAAGAAAAAAAATATGGGGAAAAAAAGTATGGGTTTACAAATAATTGCGTTAGGCCGATGAAAGAGGAGAATAAGTGAATACGTCTCAACCGTATGGATTACTACAGGATTACTGTGAAAAGTGTTGCAGGAAGAAAAGTTGAAGATATTTTAAGTTTATCACTAGACATTGACTTTCTAAAACTTTAAAGAAAAAACTAATTGTTGGCTTTTTGCCTGCTAGCATACTGTTATTACAATGTAGTAAATAGTAAAGAATCTGTCAAGAAATATCATAACATAATAGTCACATACGAAAGCACAGAGTATTCAGTAATATACCCTTCAACAGAATATTTAATTCTAATATAATAAGATTTTGAATTGTAGGGATGACACAGACTATATACCTATTAGAATCATTTATAAATATCAAAGAGCGTTCTCCACGGAAATTTGTAACTAAAAGTTTCTGAAAGTGTACTCAATTACGAAGAGGGTAATCGGATCATTAGTTAGACAATGTTTTGCGAAAGTTATGGCATCAAGTTCATTAATCGAGTAATGGACACATAATGGGCATTCAAGATTTTTGAAGGTTTAGGGTCTGGAGAGTCTCCGCTTATGTGTATTTGTGTTACCAAACTTGTTATTGTTCTCGTTACTTTTCTCTTGTATTGCTTTTGTATTGTAACTCATGTAGTTTCGCTCATATTGGCGCACCCGTGCGTGCATGATAAATAAATAAATAAATATCCTAGCTAAAGGGACTAAATATAAAACTGACACAGGAATAACAAGACCAAGATTAAAAGAAGTTTATGGTAGGTTAGTGGAAGAATGCTTGAAGTTTTTCAAAATAAAGTAGCAAACGAATAAAGGTAATAGAAACGCTAATAAGAAAGTACTCACAACTTGGTTAACAGAAAAAACAAGCAACTTAAACTACATTAGCCCACATTCAAGCCCCAAGTTTGCGATATCTACAGCAGGCTTATCCTTCTGCACTCTAATGAAGCCAATACCGAAGAGTGACCATTTATGTCCTTCCGAATAAGGCTAGTAATAATTGCTGGTATAATCGTGCCCAAGCAACTTTTATCTAATCCTCTGATGAAATGATAAATATAAATATACAATACGGAACATCTACCACTTTCTAGAGATGTAATTTGCAATACACTTATGTACTGCTCCATGGGAAATAATAAAGATAGTATTATACATAAACATAATACGTCTAGCAAGAATAGCCATCTTGAATCATTGGAAAATGCTAGCTTACCCATATGAATTATCTCAAATGCACTAGATCACCCACCCCCCCCCCCATCCCTCCCCAAGCAACCCGCTGCTCCTCAAGTTCGAATCATTGCGACGCAAGCTTCATATAGCAGAGCAGTTAAGAACCACTTGCCATGGAGCTAGGTATTTTTACATTTATTGAAAGATATTTTATAAATTACTGTAGAGTTGTTGCAAATAGGTGTCATACGATTAAGACGTATTGATCAATTAGTGATATAAACATAGGACATGAGCTGAACAACATCTTTTGACAGTCTTGAAATATATACCACAGAATTCACAGACATGTTCACTAATCTTAAACATGACACTATATTATTGAAATTTTGATTTTATGTCTCAGAAATGCCAATAAAAAAGTAATTGCGTATGATGGCTTTAGATCCTTCTACCAGGGCACGCCATCTTTGTGATCATCACAACGGGGGGGGTCGTATTTGCCCGCGATGGAGGGGGGTCGTAAACGCATGGCCCATGTTGAAGTGGAGAGAGCGGTGATACACGGTACAAGTGAAAAGAAGCTCAAAAGGGACGATGTAGATGACAATAAATAGAACTAGGCACTATCGAACTATTCCTAGGCCAAAAACTAAAAAAAACTGCGGAAACTTTTTCCTCCTTCCTCACAAAAAAACTTTAGAGACTTTTCGCCCACCAACCCTCCTCATCTGGTCTAGATAAATCCCAATCCACTAATCCGCAAAATCTAGAAAAGAATCCATTGCAAAAGCTACCTATGAAACCGTAGAAACTTGAATCCTGAGCATAACTTTCCTCACAACAGAAATCAAAACTCAGCGAAACAAAATCAAACTAACAAAAGAAAAAATCAAAATTAGTTAAATTCAAATGCGATAGAAAACAATACCTACCAGCGACCAGCTGGAACCCGAAACTGTTGGATTACTTGAATTTATTGGCTTTCGCGGTCAGCGCGCTCATACAAGCGCATTGGTGCGCGCTATATTACAGTTTGGAGCCAATTTCAAGCCAAACACGTGAAAAGTACCCCTCATTTAAACAACCATAACTCTCGTGAAAGTTGAATGCTGTCGAGAGGGGATAGTGGAATGGCAGGCCAGCGTTGGACTCTTCATCACTTTGAAATTAAGCGATTTCAAATAATGTTCCGGTTCCAGAGAATTTTTCCCCGTTGTGATCATCTTTGTGATCCGTCTGTGATCATTTTTGCGAACCGCGAGTCGCTACGCTTTGGACGTCCATGGCAAGCTTCATACACGGCCTTTCGTAAAAAAAAGAATTGTGCCGGAAGCTTGAAGATTTCTGCTTTCCAGCGATGATTTGATTTTTCCTAGGCTGCTATCCGAAAAATTCCCGTGTGTATCATTCGTGGCTCACGCCCCACGACAACGATAAAATCAACCCCTCCGAGGGCCATAGGAACCATTCGTTGGAGGGGGGAGACCATTGTGAAGACTTTGGTATGCTTTTGAAACACATGTTTCCGCAAAGGGTATTGAAGAATGGTCCAATGGGCGCCAAATGGCGTCACCTGTGCAATGCGCCATGCATGGGGCTTTCACGCAGGTTTTGAGAGGTGTAATTCGTAGATAGGGCTTGCCCAAACTGCAAGCACATGTGCTCCTGCCGATCAGAAATAGTCCGGGCAATGTACTTTCATCTGTTTATTAATCGTCACGTCGTGAGTCCTCTTGTTTGTTTATAAATTCATGATGCCCTTGTGGGCGGTGATCGTAGCTCCTATCATCGCCCCTTCCTCGTACGTATTGTCAGTATGCCTAACCACCGCGGGGAATAAATAGACAACGTGGTAGTGAGGTTTGAAAATCTAGGAATAGGTAACGATAGGGGACGGGGGGGTACGTACTTGAAGACGGATCAGGGGGGGTCGTATTTTTCTGGAAATGATCACAACGCAATGGCGTGCCCTGCCATCTACTCTGATGGTAACGATATTGAGGCTAACTATAGCTATTACCAAATTAACGATTCGTTATGCTTAACGGCGTCCTCACTAAACAACAGCTTTTGCATGTTTGGACCCCATATTTTTGAGCAGACCAAGGGAGTTTTTCAAGGAGTATCTCAGTCCTCTGCTGCGAATCTTACCTTGTCCATGTTTGAATATAATTATGCTAAGGGCAAAAAACGGACTAACAAGGACTTATTTATACCTTACAGTATATATGATCCCTTCTGTCATGCACAAAAACACACCAACCTTGAACGATATATAGATGGTCGATTGAGCGAAGTGTACCAAAAATCCTAAGAGTTGAAAAAACTCATTTCAGTGATAGTTCAAGTCATTAGTTAGACCTCAAGATAGAAATAAGAAATAATAAAATAATTACAGAATTTTACAATAAAACAGATAATTTCATTTTAGCTAATGAGATTTCCCATAGCGACACCAATAAATCCCAGATTAAGAAAGGATCCTTATCTATAAAGAAACATTAAGAATAGCATCAACATTGTACATTAATGGAAACACTTGAAGAAAAGATAAAGGATATGACTAAAGGGCTTCAAAGCAACGGATACTGTAATGAACTCATATTGTCTAACATAATTAAGTGTATTTATAAGAGCACATTCATTTTAATAAGTACGAAATAGATAGCAATTTCAACAGAATTCGTCGATTAATAACATAACATACAATGGAAGCCTTGGGTTGATTAGTTGGTATTCAGAGAACAACTATTTTGTCCCAGTTCACTTTTGTCTGAGTTTTTTGGTTGTATGCAATTAACACATAGTTAATATGTTCTAATTTGCCTGTTGGCTTTCTCTATCGAGTATTATATGCAGACCGATATCGTACCTCTTGGGCCCATTACTGCATATCTATTCGCTCCTCCTACAGCCTTCCATTCCCTGTATTTGCTTAAAAGTTTGACTTGGTTGTGTCTTTTCTGCATATACCTGCTCTCTAACATGTTTATCATGATTAAACCAATTCCTTTGGTTTTGTCTTCCCCTAATCACTGAGGAGCCTAGAAGTAGAAACAACAGTAGTTCGTCTGATTTGATTGAGAGGCGATAACGATCCACCTCACTAGCTCTGTATTAGCATACTTGGGGTAACATATTACCAGTTCTTTTATTGAAACATCCGCGCTTCAGGAGCTAATCGGTTGCACATGACACCGCGTTCCGCGACACTGCCTTTCACCTGTTTTATTTCCCGCAGCAATACAGCTTCACCATTTGCTCAGGGCACATCCTCCAGCTGGAGAGGATTTTTGGAATATGCGACCCCACATTCTGGATGTCTCTCACACCGACAGCTGCGTGAAAGAGGAAGAACGTTACCAAAAACAATTTTCAGGCTGTATGCGACCTCTCCTCCCTCCACGACCAAGTGCGACTCTACGCGGTCAAAGGGCTGCGGCAGCGACCGAACCATTTCCTTTCTAATTTTCACCGTAGTTTCTACTTTTTTTCGAGGTTATTTGTTTTTTGTCTTTATTAAGTATACTGGGACGTGACTCGTTTTTTTCGTTTCTGTGATGAAGTGTTTTTGCGATTTCTTCAGGCGTGTGTTTAATTGTTTGTTTAATTGTTTGAATTGTTCGCAAAAAAATGGAGGAATCTCAACCATAGTTCACCTTACGAAGACAAGGAACAACCAGATCAGCCAAAAATAGTGAAAAGTAGGGAGAAAATGACTAAACAGGCCGGAAACAGCTGATCGCCGCCAACAGTTCCTACGTACGCGGTCGCTGCTGCAGCCGCGTCTGCGATCCCTTCGACGACCGCCTAAACAACTGTCTGGATGATTAGAGAGGGGAAGGGATGAACGGCCAATACAATTTTTCAGCTAATAAAAAATAGAGATGACGTTTTCGCTGTTGATCAATTTTTTTGAGATACAACACGCATTCCACTTCTATTGAGATAACTTATGAACGCGATGTAGCCTACACAACGACTTGCGGGGGCCAACCGAAGTACAGGTTTGCTCCTGCCCATAAATCTTCAATTTACCGTCCAGGAGGGTAGGAAACTTGGTTGGCTTGGGAAAAGTCGATCCAGGATTTGATCGCCCGGCCGTGGGCGTGGTAAGCGTGCCACTTGCCACTGCTCCATCATTCTCTTTTGAGCTTCAGCTCGTTACGACTCGAGAATCGCTAGATAGAACCTGACACCCTCTCTCGACTAGCGTTCAAGTGCGGTGAACCCCATGCCTCAGATGGCCTTGCCTCTCATCTGCCTTGCGTTCACGCAATCGCGCAGTGTTCACGTCTCACTTTGATGGCTTCACCATTGTTCAATTTGATTCAAACCAGTTTCCCCTCATAATAACACTCTTCAACACCATGAAGTTGTTTTTAATGCGCAATTCGTCACACGAGCTTTTCGGCCATCTGCAGCCTTCTCGACTACTCGTCTGTCTGCACTGGACGATTCTTCTACATTCAGATCTCTTTACTGTCATGCATTCAACACATAGGCACTGCATATCATCCACAGCATCTCTTATCGGAATCTGTGTTTTCATTGAGCTTCTCTACCGGTTGTACTAGATACTAGAAACCGTTCAGAAATTTGCCTCCACTCCGCCTTGAGTATGAGTATCTCATCAATTTGGCGGAAAAAAACTGGTATAGTAGGGACGCCAACTGTCCGCTTCTCCAAGGAACGTGCTTTGATAAAATCCAGCCCGGTTTTTGAGAAATGGAAGTGTAAGGGCGAATGGTACTTTGTATTATGCTTTGTTCTCGTTCAGAAACAGGTTCAATCGATGATGATTTCTTCAAGTGTGGGCCACGCTCTCACTTTTCTTTTTGAGTCGTCGAAGCTTTTCAATAAGTCCTATTAGAACTTATATTTCCTAGGAGACCTCGGAATTATTTACTCTTTGATGCCCCAACTTTAGAAAATCAGGTCAGAATTAAGAGTTGTATGTAAGTCTGTCTCCAGGGGTAATTCCCTGAAGACGTTGTTCTCATTTGCTTGACATGGAACCTTCTGACGCGGGCGCTAAAATAGTTACTACATTGGATGAAACTTGTCTCCAGGGTACTTCGATCACGTGAACACGATTATCACATCTGTATGTGGGTGCCACGGGAGTTAGTGATGGGCAAAGGGGGAGGGGAACACGTTTTAGTGCGGCTTCCTTCTGCTTGGCTGTGTATTTCGTCTGGAGGATAAGGGATCACTGTCTTGGAGGAAACCATAACAGGTAACCAGAACCGGTACCACTGTGTCTCGCCGCTTCACGCTCGAGGCCAAAACAGGTATTTGGTATCATCTGTAGATGGTTTTGTGCATAGTGAACATGACTTTCGTGCTCAGGGGATCAAACTACCCCTGGAAAAATTTTGAGAGGTGTTTATTTGGGATTTTTGGCGCTCGCGCCAGATGGTCCCATGTCGAGCGAATGTGATAATCGTGTTCAGGACGTCAATTTACCTCTGCAGAAGCTTTTCAGAGGCAAACTGACCTATATGTCACCTCCGAGGAGGAAGTTGGTAAGAAACTGACTCCTTTCAAGAATGATGCAGTAAAGGGTGAATAGAATTTCTCTGAAACCTTAGTAACATAGGCTAAACCATTCCCGGGTTTGTCCACCCAACGGATCGTGCGAGTGAAACTCCGCTACTCCCTTTCTAGGGGGTGTCATCCATTCAGTCGGGCGAAAGTATGACCCTTCGTCTGGACGGATATAATAACCAAAGTTGCTTTTTAGAATAGAGGTAGCAGTAAGAGTTAATAAGAGTCGCGGTGAGAGAAACAGACTCCTCATTTAAGTCATTAAACTGCGTTTACATTTTGCGGTAACGTCCAGCAACTACCACCAGCATCCACCATTGACCATCAGTGGTTCAAGCGTCCATCAGCGTCAGCGACTAGGGAAGTACAGATATCGATCTAGCGAAAGGAGCTTTCACCATCGATTAGAATAGGAGAGTATGGGGAAGTAGGAGGGAGGAGACAGCTGAATTAAGCGTCGTAAAATTGTGGCATGTGCAGCCGTACCGCACTATTATACGACACCCCACTCCTGGTCGCTGGTCGACGCTGCTAGACGCTGCCGCTCGCTAAATCGATATCTATGCATTCCTAGTAGCTGACGCTGACGGACACTCGAAACGCTGATGGTCGCAAGTCGCACGTAAGTATGGACGCAGCCTTACAAAGTAGTGTCTCACTCCATTAGTTGCAAATTATCGCTATGTATTGTTCAATGGCAGCAAGGCGACAAATATTCCTCAGATTCTCCGGAATCCCGTGGTAACCCAATAGGTGGGTTCCCTGACTTGTACAAGGTGGCCCTGCCCGCTGTCGAATGATTCCAACGATTTTGCGGCTGTATTGTGAACGCTGGGGCCGGTATTCGCTTAGCGACTCATGCGTAGCGGCCCCTCCCCAGGAGCCTGTCGAAAAATGCGAATGCAGGAACATTGTTGTCTGTCATCCGGGGCCAGAGAAGAGAAAAGTATGCCGTCAGTGCAGGTATATGTGGGAAACCTCCCTTGTCCTGGGTTTTCCGCTGTTTATTATTAACGCATCGTATTTCTGGAAATCGTACAAACGCTCCGCGCTGCGATAACGAAACGATAATGATCGGCCCGATGCGATTCACTGGAATGTTGAGATCCTGTGTAGACCCATGCTGTAGCTACTGCTAGCCGCTGCTGACCTAACAATAGTCTTGATGGTTGTTCAAGCTCCTCGAAGGGCCCCAAACTCTCTCAATGACTCTGAACTTCTCTGTTTCTCATGATCCATATCATTGTTCAACTTCAGTGGGCTGTAGACACCCTCTCTAATGAGTAGCTAGGGAATGTAGCAAAGAGCTTCACTAAAGAGTCCCAAACCTTTCTTAGACTGCCCCAAGCCCATCTCGGCTGCGGAGCAACTCAAAGAGACAGTACGCGGTTGTGCTCGTTTGTATCTTCGCAACCCTGTCGCCAGTCCTACAGAATGCACCACTTCAGCTGCTTGGAACTGACTGCGAGCCTCAGGACCGCCAGAAACCCGTCACAAATGTTAGACTACCTTTTATTCCACAGTCGCTATTGGTATGGCCTTCTCCTCTTCGATGAAACTTTGCTGCGTTCATACGGCTAATACCGTTTGGACTCCAGAAATTTCGTCTTCGAGCTCATTTTCAAATTGCCTAAGTCACCAAATCCACTAAAAACTTGTATATAGGGGTAATTCAACATCCTGATTACGAGTATGACACTCATTCTTGGCGCTGGCGCCAAGAGAGGACACTACGATTACCTCCTGGGCTCAGCCTTAGCAGAGCGCAGGTAACCGTAGTGTCATCCATTAGCTCCAGGACCAGAAATGAACTTCATATTCGGGATCAGGATGTTGAATTACCCCTATATGCAAGTTTTTAGTGGTTTTGGTGACTTAGGCAATTTGAAAATGAGCTCGAAGACGAAATTTCTGGAGTCCAAACGGTATTAGCCGAATGGATGGTGAGTCCAGGGAGAGTGAGAGAAGATCGGAAG